>JALHCA010000273.1:0-54016 GCA_024340505.1 Tolypocladium nubicola
ATAACGCGTGTTGGTCACGGTCAATATAGTATCAATGGCATGGTGTTGGCGTCTCATTGGGCGGGCCGAAGGTTCTTCCGGCTTGGAGGCACGGGGAGCCGTGCCCCTTAAAGGCACGGGGGTCCGTGCCTGTATTGGCTCCCGCTTCGTGGCCCTGAATCGAACCCCTTTCGACGACGACACGCAAGCCCTCAATACTTCACGCTCTCCTAGCTTTGCTGCTTCTCTCACGACTTGCTGCCTCTGTGCCCTGCACATGCGGCCGGCTACATGTTGGTCGCGGCTTTTCTGCGCCATGGCTTACGCCTGCTGGTGCCATTGGGGATAGCCTGCACCATCTACCTCTACTTGTACCCGTTCTTCAGCGGATGCGCCTTTCCCCTCGAGTCGAGGGATCCCAAGGAGGCCTTCGAGGCGACCAAGAAGCTGCACTGGCCGTACGCGGACGCTGAGGCAGGACAACATGTGCCGACCAAGCTTGCGCCGTTTCGACTGCTTGCGCTGGGCGACCCCCAGCTGGAGGGAGACACGTCCATCCCCGTTGCCTACCTGGGCTTTCTCCCTCACCTGAAGAGCATCGCGAAGCACCTGGCCTTTCAGACCGAGCACGAGTCCCTCCGTCAGCGCATCCGCATGACGCTGCACGACACCGTCGACCTCTACCTCGAGGACATTCCGAACATCTTCGAGTCCATGCGCAAGCGCTTCGATCTGTGGGGGAACGACTTCTACCTGGCGCACATCTACCGGACGCTCCACTGGTGGACACGGCCTACGCATGTGTCCGTCCTCGGCGACCTGCTGGGGAGCCAGTGGATCGAAGACGACGAGTTCGACCAGAGGGGACGTCGGTTCTGGAACAGGACCTTCAAGGGCGGGGAGAGGGTGCCGGACGAGATTGCCATGTACCCCGACAAGGAGTACAACATATCGGGCCTCTTGGACGGCTCCCCCGAGGAACAGGTCTGGACGAGGAGGATACTGAATGTGGCGGGGAACCATGACATTGGCTACGCCGGCGACTTGACCCCGGAGCGGATGAAGCGGTTCGAACGCGTGTTCGGCAAGGCAAACTACGAGCTGCGATTTGAACTGCCCATCCATGACCCCCAAGTCAACGCCACCATTGTCCATGACGAGACCAACCCCAAGTCCACCCGCCTGCCCCCGGAACTCCGGATCGTCGTGCTCAACGACATGAACCTCGACACCCCGGCCAAGGACACGGGCCTGCAGGACGAGACGTATCAGTTTATCAACGCCGTCATCGGCACAGCTGCGGCAGTCGAGTACCAGGGCCAATTCACGCTGATACTGACCCACATCCCGCTCTACAAGCCCAAGGGCGTCTGCGTCGACGCGCCGTTCTTTGACTTTCACAGCTCAGAGGATGGCGGAGGCGTCAAGGAGCAGTTCCTGCTCAGCAGCGACGCGAGCAAGGGCCTCCTGCAGGGCGTCTTTGGCGTCAGCGCAGACCCGACGGCGCCGGGGCAGGGCCGGGGCCGCAGCGGGCTGGTGCTCAATGGGCACGACCACGAAGGCTGCGACACGTTCCACTACGTGAACCAGACCAACGGCACCGAGGTGAGCGACCGGTCGTGGGAGGCGGTGCGGTGGGCCGACGCCCGAGCCAAGGACCTGCCGCGGCAAGACATGCTGCCCGGCCGGCGCGAGATTACCGTCCGCAGCATGATGGGCGACTTTGGCGGCAACGCGGGCTTGCTCAGCATGTGGTTCAACCAGAGCACCTGGGAATGGGAGTACGAGTACATGGACTGCCCCCTGGGGCGGCAGCACTTCTGGTGGCTGACGCACTTTGTGGACTTTGGCGCCCTGCTGTTCGCCGTGCTGTACCTGGTGGTGCTGGGGCTCGAGGCCGGGGGCGCCGACGTCGACGGCCGCCTCCACCAAGGCGTCGGCTGGGTTCGGGACAGGCTGGAGGAGGTTAGACGGGAAAGCATCGAGGCGGCACCGAACGGGAAGCCCAAGGAATCATGATTGGATAGGGCGCATATACCCGGGTGGGTTTGTACGATGAGAGCATTGCATGTTGCATTGAGTTTGGCCTCGTTTCTTGCTGTGGTCTATCGTGCAACGGCTCGTCGATGGACTGTGCATCGGTGTGATGACGAGTTCCCTGGAAGCTTGCCCTGGTCATGATTGTCCGCGGCAGCTCCCGCTGTGCCACCAGCCTTCTGCCGCACCTTTCGACGGCAAACAGTAGGCGAGTGGAGCGACGGGTCGCGACCCGGATGTGCGCCCGCAGATCCCCGACGTATGTACGAATAGCGTCGTCTCGTGACACGGGTTTGTGCACCGTTGGCCTGCATATCCATCGAGTCACTCGTGAAGCAGCGAACTCGCGGGACGGAGCCGATACAGCCTTGTCATGATGATATATACCTGCCCACAACCACGACCACCAAGCATCGTCGGACTAAGCCAGATCAGCCCAGACCAGCCCCGATCAGCCCATGGAGTTTGCTCCCCCGCTGCGCAGGCCACCAGCCCGAGTACGTTGCCGGTCGGTGCGAGGCGCACAGGCGGCGGTATTCGCATCCCCAGGGTGATGCTCCCGGCCGCGAAGCGAGTGTTTGCCGTCTTTCATGCGCGAAGTTCGCACGCACCTCGGGGAGGCGATTGCCCGTTCCAGACTGCGCTGCGTCGAGGGGGGATGGGCGGCGAGGCAGACGGGCTGATGGCAGGCTGGCGCTGGTGTAACCGTGAGGTGTATAAGAGGCCGGCATCACGCCTGCTCGTCGTCCTCCCAGAGCTGGCATCCACGATCCCATCCTGACGGCGAATCTCGGCCCATTGCCTTTTGTAGTAGTTCTCGTCGAAGCACACCAGTCATGCCCCTCCCCGCCCGCCTCCTCGCCGGGCTCGCCCTCCTCGCGCGCGTGCTCGCAGCCCCCGGGACGAAGTGCGGCGGCGGCGGCGCCTCCGCCAGCCGGCCGGAGCAGACGCCGACGCCGATGCCGACGCCGACGGAGCCGTGGCGCAAGTGGTGCGAGCCGGGACAGCTGTGCGACTGCTCGCGCATCGCGGACAAGAATAGCGACGAGTACGCCCCGACCCGGACCCGGACCCGGGTGGCTGCTGGTGGACGGCGACGGCTGACGCAGGACAGGTACTTCCAGTGCGTGACGAACCCCGACTGCGAGCGGTGCTGGATGAACGCGCCGTGGACGACGCGGACGACGGCCATCACGCCCAAGACGATGACCTCGCGCGCGACGACGACGACGACGACGACGACGACGGACTTCCGCACCATGCCCCCCGGGACGTACACTGTGTCTGCCTCCAACACCGTCTCCGTCATCATCGTGCCGGGGCCCGCGTCCACGTCGTCCTCGTCCTCGTCGGCCAAGCCGCGCGTGATAACCGTCGTCGAGACGACAGTCGTGACGGTCCCGGCCGCGGTCGTGGGCACGTCGAGGACGGCGTTCTCTGGCGGTGCGGCGGCGACGGCCAAGGACGGGGACTGAGGAGGGAGTACGAGTCGCGAGCCGACGGACCGTGGCTGCTGACAGGGTTACTTGGGAGCGGAGCAGAGGATTGGAATAACAGCCGTCGGACTGGGCCTGGTCTTATTGTTTTCGATGCAGTGTTTCTCACGCCGCGGCCCCTGGACTCCGTCAGCGTCGGCAACGAATGAAGTCGAGCCATCTCATTGGATGCTATCTCGACCATCGCCAGTCGTACACCCTAGTATACAAGCAAGTGGCCTTTCCGCCGTCCATCTGTACATGCCGAATGACCCGTGCCCCCGGATGACAATGCAATTCTATGTGCCGAGTTCTCCCTCTGCTGCCGCCAACCAAATCTCCGCCAGTGGTCGCGAGATATCCCTACAAGTACAAGTATTAAATGATGGAGAGGCGTCGTGCGACAGCCCTAGGCCTTTTTCTCGGCGCCCGCGGCCTCGCCGGGCTTGGGCCCGAACCAGCCGGAGAAGGAGCCCATCATGCTGCTCATGGCCTCTTGTTGCGCCTTCTCCATGGCCACCTGCTCCTCCTTGAGCCACTTCTCGCCGTTCTCGCGAATCTCCTTCTCCAGCAGCTCGTAGTTGCGCTGTCCGCGCTCGCGGGCAATGTCCTGCAGCATCTTGCCCTGCGCAAAGGCCTCGCTGGGGTTCTGCTCTCCCTCGGGCGCCATCGTCATGCTCATGTTGCTGGGCTTGAGGCCGAGCAGGTTGCCCAGCGCGCCCATGCCCGACGGCTTGGAGTGCTTCGACTTTTGCGCCTCGAGCTGCTTGTTGAACTCCTTCCGGGCGATGGCCTCGCGGCGCGCAAACTCGGTGGGGATGTGCTTGCCCTCGAACGACTTGAGCACCTTGCGCACATCCGAGTACTGCATGGTGTGGATGTATTCGAGGAAGGGGATCAGGCCCACGAGGTCGTTGTCCTTGGGGTTGCCCTTCCAGGGGTCGAGGATGATGGCGTTCTCGGGTTGTTTGCGGACGTTGGAGGCTTTGGTGTCGATGATGATGACCTTGGAGAGGTCACGGTTGAGGTATGCGAGGTCCTCGAGGGGTGTTAGCGTCTCCGAGACAATTGAGAGAACTGGCACAGCCTACCTTGACAATCTCGCCGTCCTCGTACTTGGTCGCCTCGCGGTACAGCGGCCACATGATGAAGCGGAAGGGATCCAGCTTGCGCACCAGGGGCTCGCCCATGGCAAAGGGCACGGTCGTGAAGAGAACCAGCTCGTAGTACTGGCTCAGGTACCGAATAAAGTAGTCCATGCCGGGACGCTTAGCTACTCTCCAGCCATGCTCGCGGGACCATTCGCTGTGGACGAGGAGGTCGTCCAGACTGAGACACAGGGTGTACGGGCGCTCGAACGAGGGGTCGGGGTCGGGCAGCAGCTTGTCAAAGGCCGGATCCTGGTAGTACGAGACAGACTCGCCCATCCGTGCCTTGACTCGCTGCCACCACAGCACAAAGCCCCAGCCGTTGGGCACGTCCGGGTGGCGTTCGGCCTCAATGGAGTCCTCCCAGTTGCGGCCCATGTACAGGATGCCGAATCCCGAGCCGACAGCCGTGGTGAGCAGCATGAAGCGCGTCCACCAGCGACGGTTGCGCTCGCTCGTCGAGACGTAGGAGTCGCGTCGGTCGCGGCGCTCACGGCCTTCGGCGTCTTCTTGGTCGACTGCCTCCAGCTCCGATTGCGACCGGCCGGTCTGCTGGCGGATCTCCTGCTCCAGGGTGGAGGGGATGCCCTGCGTCAGGTCGGGGAGCTTGTGGAAGGGTATTTGCTCGGCGTCCTTGGAGGCACCGTCCTTGGAGGCATCGGGGGAGGGCTGCTCCTCGGCAGCACCGACGCTGTCGTCTCGCGGCTGGCTCGACGGCGCGGCATCCTTGGACGAGGAGCCCTGTGATTGCGCAGACGTCGCGCCCGACTGCGGAGGCTTGGAGGGAGGCTGATTCTGGCCAGGCTTTCCCTGGTTGCCCGCATATGTTCGGATCCAGGGCGAGACGGTCGCGGCAGCTGTGCGGGCGCGCAGATACGGCGTCACGACAGGCCGCGACAGGCGAGCCGCCGCCGTGGCCAGCCGCGGGGCCTGGGCGACTCTCGAGAGCATGCTGGTGCGGCCAATGGCGAGGGGGGCGTAGCGTCTGGTTGTCGTGATGCGCAGCTCAGCGGCTCATGGCTGGGACGAAACGGCGTTTGTGTGCGGTGATGGACTGGCCACCTGCAGTTGCTGCTGGAGCTCCGAGGAGACGACGCCACTATTGCGGCCGTGGAAATTTTCGGGACGGGCGAGAAAGATTCGCCGAGGATTTTGCGGCTGCCGCCTCACGTGAGCCGCGCGGTGACGGCATCCAACCACCGCCGACGCGCAGAGACAGGCTTCGTTCCTGAGATGGAATTGGATGGCACCTTGCATCGTCTTCCCCTCACTTCACCGGCGACACCACGAGACCACCCCCGTCTCTGCAACCGTGTCCTGGACGACTGCCCTCCTACATCTCACCGGCGAACGACGCCCCGTCAAAGCATCCTCTCCCACGGCGGCACCATGGTGTCCGCGTGTGCTGCATTTTGAGGGTGGTCCTCGCTGAGTCTCGCGACTTCACCATGGCACCACCCTCTGCGAGCCCGCTCGTTTTCCGAGACCATAGAGTTGCTGCCGAACCAACCGACGACAGTTGCCACTGAATGCGCCCGTGCCTGCTTCGCATCGCGGCCTTATTGACGCTTGGCTGCGAGCCCGAGTTTGCAGTGCAGTCGCCGCCGACGCCCGACGCCCCGCGGCCTCGACCGCCCTCACACCGACACCTACCGGCCCAACATGACCCGACGACCCGTGAGGAGAGCTGCTCCTCACCTGGTGCCTCGCACATATGCGTCGGCTCCTTTGTCGTCTGATGCGACGACGCCCATGGGCTCCGCCTCGACGACCCTCTCCGAAATCGACAACGAAGACGAGGTCAACAAGCTCTCGATTGCCTCGTTGACGCTCGACGTCCCGTTGATCCCGTTCAAGAAAGCGCGACGCGTTCCCGTGAAGCCATTTCCCTTTCTCTCCCTGCCCTCGGAGCTGCGAGTAAAAGTCTACGAGCACTACTTTAGCGTTACGGACAAGGTCCTGGACCTGAGCCCGGACAACTACAGGTCCATCCACAAGATGCTGGGCCTTATGCGCGTCTGCAAGCGGATTTACGCAGAAGCCACGCACCTGTTTTACAGCACCAGGTCGTTCCGCATCTTCCCGACACACCCTGGGAAGTACTTCAAGACGAAGAAGCCCTTGCTCGCGCGGCTCAAGCCTTGCCAGCGCGAGTGTATCACGTCCCTGGAGCTGCGCCTCGGACCCGGCTGGAACGCCCCGCCGAGGGGATGGGTCGTCAACGATGCGCTGGGACTAGGGGACTGCGTCAACGTGCGCAAGCTCAGCGTCTTTGTGGAATGCGACCCGAGCGACGGCTTCTTCAAGGGCTTCCGACAGTCGGAGGGCTTCTACGAAGGCTTCAGCCGCAAGCTTCTAGCCAGCGTCATTGACCAGCTGCCGGCCGTGGGCGTCATCGAGTTCGATGCCTGGTCAAGCGTCAAGAAGTCCGGCGACATGATGCATGGGCTGCTCGACGTGGCGACGCAGTCCAAGCGCCTTGTCCGGTGGGGGCCGGAGCGCGGCTGGACCGACACGGACGAGGACACGGCCAGCACCGACCCGGCTGCCCGGTTCGTGGACGGCATCCCGATTCAAGGGTATACACCGAATATCTTGGTTGTGGCGTAGGGAACGTGATCATGTATAGGGCCTGGCGAGCAATGAAGCCACGCTGGGAATGGGAATGGCGTTGTGGAAGACGCAGTTTGGTCAAGCTTGTTTGAATTATCCTAGGGTACCGACACTGTTCAATTATCACGCATCTCTTCTCGCATCGTCTGTCTTCATGGTATCGTGCCGACCTGCCTCGTGAATGTGATATTACTCTGTACACTCGCCGACTGCTATTGCGCCCCCAGAATCGCCAGCGCGTTGCGCAACTCCGCCACGGCCGTCGGCACGTCCTCAAAGTTCAGCGCCGAGATGGCCCACTTGGCATGCTTCTGCGCCTGGTTGATGTCTCCGAGGCTCGTCGCCGTCCCGGCCGGCGCAACCGGCAGCGGAGGCGGCACGGCCGGCGTATGTGCCGGGGGCGGCACGCGCGGCGCAGGGGCCCAAGACTGCGGAGGAGGGCCGGACAGACCCGGATCTGTCGGCGGCGGCGGCGGCGGCACGAACCCCGAGGGCAGCCTGGTCGGGATCTGGGGAGACGGCTGCGGCGGGATCTCGGCGGGCCGCGGGGGCATGCCCGTCGTTTCTGCGGCTGGGCTCTGGCTCATGGGTGAAGGGGCAAAGGGCTCCGGAGGCGGAGGCGTCGACGAGCCAGGCGGGAAGTACCCCTCCTGGGCGGGCGGCACGTCGGGCGCATCCTCGACGGACGCGGGTTGCGGCGGCGCCCCGGGGCCCAGGAGCTCCCGCACATCGGGGTCGTCAGGGTTGAGCGGCGGCTCGGCGTTGTCGTCGTCGGGGGCGGCGGGCTGGGGGTTGGACTCGTTGGGGTCGCGGCCCTCGCGGATGGCCCTGAGGATGCGCGCGGCGTTCCACTTGGCGAACTTGATCTTCTGAAGCGTCTCGGCGTCGGGCGCGCCCCATTCGTGCGTGAGGTCGAAGAAGGTGGCCGCCGCGTCAAACGTGTCGGCGGTTTGCCTGCCGTCTGTCAGCGAGGCGTGGGAGGAGCAGGCATGCGGCGGGAGGCGTATACCTCGTCACCTTGTTGGCCCGCAGCGTGCGCTCGGCGCGGACAAACGTCTCGTGCGCAAACTGCTCGACGTAGGCCTGGCCCGCGTCGTTGTCGACGATGGCGTCGTCGTCGGCGTGCTCCGCCTTGGTTGCCTCGAGCCGCTTGATGAGCGTCTTGGTGAAGGCGAAGCAGTCGTCGTCGGTCGTGTGCAGGCTCTTGCCCACGATCTGGTTCACGGCATGGTACTCGCCTGCAGCCGACTGTCAGTACACCTCATGCAAGGGGGGAGTGCTCGGGGGCACGGCGGAGGACGGGGAGACGCACACCAGTAGGCGATGGCGGGCTTGATGGTGCGCAGTTGGTTGGCGCGGTTGATGAAGCGGCTGACCTCGGGGATCTTGAGCGCGGCGGGGAGCGGTTCCGCCATGGCCTCACTCGCGGACGGATAGATGGGAAGCAGCAGAAAGGCGCTCGTAGAGGTTGAATGCGCGCATGCCTCGAGCGTCGCCAGATGTAATGGTCCCATCCAGATCCCCCACTTGCTGTGACGCAGTGCCGCTGCGCCGCACGAACCGCCGTGCCCCTCCAGAGCTCGCGCCACAGTGGCTTGCCCGCTGCAACAGCGCTGCAGCGAACCGGTGGTCTGGGCTTCATGGATCGAGGGCTACACCGTGGCCTTTTCCCATCGATGCTGCACCTTCTTCGTGCCCACCACGAGAGCCGGCTTCTGCTGAGGGTGTTGTGAGCCCATTCTGCCACGCGAGCCTCGCTTCTGGCCTGCTTCAGATACTCCTTGCACCCGTACGCAACAACTGCCCCTCTCATCACCGCGCACCACGTCTTCGCGATGCATCATCCCACCCTCGCAAGCGCCGTGACGGCTGTCCTGGCCGCGCTGCCGGCAGTCCAGGCAAGCATCTACACCAAGAACTCGCCCGTGCTGCAGGTCGATGCTCGCTCCTACGAGAAGCTGATTGCCAAGTCCAACCACAGCTCGGTAAGTTACTCCCGGCTGGTGTATACACCGACACCAACAGCAATGCCCCCGTGAGCCCTGGTCTCACACGCACATACCTAGATCGTCGAGTTCTACGCCCCCTGGTGCGGCCACTGCAAGAACCTCAAGCCCGCCTACGAAAAGGCCGCCCGCAACCTCGACGGCCTCGCCAAGGTCGCCGCCATCGACTGCGACGCCGAGGTCAACAAGCAGTTCTGCGGCTCCATGGGCGTCCAGGGCTTCCCCACGCTCAAGATTGTTCGCCCCGGCAAGAAGCCCGGCGGCAGGCCCGTCGTCGAGGACTACCAGGGCGCGCGCACTGCCACGGCCATCGCCGAGGCCCTCGTCGCTAAGATCAACAACCACGTCGCCCGCGTCGCGGACAAGGACCTCGACGGCTTCCTGGCGGGGGACATGCCCAAGGCGCTTCTGTTCACGGAAAAGGGCACGACGAGCGCGCTGATACGGAGCATCGCCATCGACTTCCTCGACGTCATCTCCGTGGGCCAGGTCCGCGACAAGGACAAGGCGGCGGTGGAAAAGTTTGGCATTGAAAAGTTCCCTACGCTGGTGCTCGTTCCCGGCGAGGGCAAGGAGCCCATCACCTACACCGGGGAGATGGCCAAGAAGGACATGGTCGAGTTTCTGTCTCAAGCTGGCCAGCCTAACCCGGACCCTGCGCCCTCCAACGGCAAGGCCGACAAGAGCGACAAGAAGAAGTCGTCCACCAAGCCCGCTGACAAGAAGGCAGACAAGGCTTCGGACAAAAAGACGGCTGCCGAGCCCGAGGAGTCACCCGAGACCTCCACCGCTACCACCGCTACCGAGAGCGCCATCCAGACCCCCGACATCATCCCTATTGCCGCCGTCACGGGCAAGGACATGCTGGTGGACAAGTGCCTTCAGCCAAAGTCCCACACCTGTGTCCTCGCCTTTGTCCCCTCTGAGGCGCCCGAAACGGGCGAGCGGGCCGTGGCGTCTCTCTCCCAGCTCAACACAAAGTACATTCACGGCAAGCGCCACCTCTTCCCTTTCTTCTCGGTCCCCAGCAGCGTCGAGGGCTCGTCCCTGCTCAAGGATGCCCTGGAGCTCAGCGCTGACGTTGAGCTGATCGCCCTCAACGCTCGTCGCGGATGGTGGCGACACTACGAGGGCGACTTCTCTGTCGAGAGTGTCGAGAGCTGGATTGATGTGATTCGGATGGGCGAAGGAAAGAAGAACAGTCTGCCCAAGGGCGTGGTGGCGGAACAGGTCGAGACGGCTACCGAGAGCTCGACGGAGGCGACGCATGGGACAGACGCCGAGCCCGAGGTCGAGCCCGAGGCCCCGGAGCCCCAGGACGAAATTTTGCACGAGGAGCTTTGAGCGTGCTCCTAGATGCCTGTCGTTAGGAAAGCAACCGGGTAAGAGCTTTTGTATAGAGAGACAAACCTGCTGGCCTTGCCACCATCGCTATCATGAATGTGTCGCACAAGTCTCGTGCTCGAGCTTCCTTAAGCGTCCAGGTCCATGGCCATGGCGTCGCTCCTCTGCGCGGCACCCTCCCTGATCATCTTGACGCCCTTTTCCTTGACGGTCCGGTCGAGGAACCGCCGCACCTGCTTGCACCCGTCCAGCCCGACCACCAGCATGCCCTCGAGGCGACTGACCTGCACGCGGCTCTCGCAGACGAGCACGGCGACGCGGTCGCTGTCGCCGAGGGCGGCGACGGTCAGGAAGGGCAGCTCCTGCTCCTCCTGGTTGTTGAGGTCGAGCAGCGGGTCGGCGGCGTCGTCGCCGGCGGCGTACGAGGACGTGGAGCCGGCAGTGCAGGCGGCGACGTAGTCGGTCATGGGGATGCCGGCGTCGATGACGGCGAGCGTGGTGGCGTTGATGAGGGCGGCGAGGAGGGAGCCGTCCTGGGAGAGGACGTGGAGCGAGACGGTGATGGTCGAGTGCGGGAAGAGGTGCGTGTGGACCGTCGAGGCGAGCGTCTTGGCGATGGTGATTTCAATCTCCTGTATGCGCCTACGGGGCCGAGGCGGTTAGCAACGCGCTCCAGCAGAATGTCCCACGGCTAGACTGACTTGTCGTTGCGGGCCCTCTTCTTGCGGTCGACGCTGGAAAAGCCCGCGACCACGACGTTGACGTTGATGGAGGCCCCGTCGCGCTGCGACGTCTGGCCGCCGCCGCGGCGGCCCTGCTGCTGCTGCTCCGAGGGGCCCGTGACGACGCACATGACCTTTGTGTGGCCCATCTCGAGGTACGAGGAGCCGTCGGCGGCGTCCTGCGTGCGGATCTGTGCGTGCAGGCGGCGCAGCTCGTTCCAGCGGCGGCCGTCGACGCGCAGCAGCGCGAGCGCGTAGGTGGACGTGTCGAGGGGCATGGTGCGCCGGGGCGGATCGGGAGGGCAGGGCTCGGAGGGACGGGCTGCTTGGGTTGTCGAGCTTTGGTGTCTGCGGTTGGAGAGTTGAGATTTTTGGAGTCGCGGGGCGATGTGGCTGGTGGGTGGCAGATGTGGCTTGCCAGGCTTGCTTCGTACGAGCAAAGCACCGTCCTACAAACAGCCGTAGGGCAACGAGAACGTTCCAATTCGCGTTCAAATTCTGCAGCAAGCTGCCGCAAACCATGCGATTGCTATTTCCCGATTTCCCCAGTCGCAATGGAATCAGCGGCCTCTCGGACACCTGCAGCTCCCGGGTCCGTCTCCCGGCGCCGGATTAACCCGCCGCCTCGTCCAGCCGCGACTTCGGCTTTGGAACAACCGCTCCCTCCATCTCCGATCCAAACGGCTTCCGCAACACCCGAAAGCGCAACATGGCCCGGGTTTGTGCCCTATTGCCGGCGCTAATTCCGACAATGATGCTAGCGGACGCTGTATCCCGCGCCGAAGGCCTCGTTTACATCGCCGTGATGTCATGAATGGACGGCCCATTCGGCCGATTTGTAATGCCGTGTACGTGGAGGTGACGTCTGAGCCTAAACCCGTCCGTGGTAGCTTTGGGCGAACAGATATGATAATTGTATAAAACCCTTGCCTCCTCTTGCGATCGAGTATACTCACAGCTCACTATCCATTCATCTTATCGCCATCTCAACCCTCAGCACCCAGTCAAGAACGAACAGAGCATCGACAACACCATCATCATGCCTCTGCCCAAGACCTACAAGGCCGTCGTCCTCAGCAAGGTCGGCGCCCCCTTCGATCTGCGGGACGTCGAGCTCAAGCACCCCGGCCCCGGCCAGGTGCTCGTCAAGGTGCTCGCCTGCGGCGTCTGCTTCTCCGACGTGGCCACCGCCGAGGGCCACATGGGCGGCGTCTTCCCCGTCACCCCCGGCCACGAGATCGTCGGTGACGTCGTCGAGGTCGGCGAGGGCGTCAAGGACATCGCCAACGGCCTGCGCGTGGGCGGCCCCTGGCACGGCGGCCACGACGGCCACTGCCGCCAGTGCCAGCGCGGGCAGTTCCAGATGTGCGACAACGAGGCCGTCAACGGCGTGTCCAAGGAGGGCGGCTTCGCCGAGTACGTCATCCTGCGCGCCGAGGCCGTCGTGCGCGTGCCCAAGGAGCTCGACCCGGCCGAGACCGCGCCGCTGCTCTGCGCCGGCGTGACCGTCTTCAACGGCATGCGCAAGATGCACATCGAGCAGGGCGCGCTCGTCGCCGTCCAGGGCCTCGGCGGCCTGGGCCACCTGGCCGTGCAGTACGCCAACAAGATGGGCTACGAGGTCGCCGTGCTCTCATCGGGCGACGAAAAGGCCAAGTTCGCCAAGACGCTCGGCGCCCACCACTACATCAACACCAAGAAAGCGGACGCGGCGGCCGAGCTCACCAAGCTGGGCGGCGCGTCCATCATTGTGCAGACGGCGCCGAACCCCAAGGTCGTCGGCGCGCTGGTGGCCGGCCTCGCGCCGGGCGGCAAGCTGCTCAGCCTGGCGCCCGTCGGCGAGGTGCCCATCGATACCGTCGCGCTGGTGCTCAAGGGCCGGAGCGTGCACGGCTGGCCCAGCGGGCACGCGCTCGACTGCGAGGAGGCGATCCGCTTCGCCCAGAAGCACGACGTCCGGTGCATGGTGACCAAGTACTCGCTGGCGGACGTGCACAAGGCCGTGGACGACCTCAAGGCGGGCAAGCCGCGCTTCAGGAACGTCTTGGTCATGCAGTAGGGCGGGGTGATGGGGTTTTAGACGGAAAAGGGGTTCGGCGTCGATGTCTGTGGTGGGATGCCTGTTTCTCAATAACCTTGGACATTTGTGCAACTGGACGACATGAGAGCCGAGAGGTCCATGTCTATACTGAATTGACTACGCCATCAACTTGGGTTTCGCCCTTCTCTCCGAGTGAAATGTCGGTAGTAGTTCAAACCTGCTGTCTCCAATAAGTTGATTCCCTCATCTTACCCTTTTGATACCCCGGTTGTCATGAGTCCTACAGAGAGCTCCTCTCCACAGAGTCGTCGGTGACAACCGACCAGCATGACTCTGGGAATGCCGACGCTGAACATTCGCTGGAAGGCCCCAAGTTCTGGGTGATCTGGAACACTCATGCTCTGCTGCTCCCTGCGGATTGGACATGACCATATCGCACGGCTATTCTGCGATGGCCGATGCGTTCCCATCGCGAGCGACATCGCTTGGTAAGGATGGTCTTCTCAGACGACCCCAGGCAACCGGGGCAAAGCTTACGGATTATTTGACCTTAGATCATCAAGGACCTGCTGTATGGTATATTAGGTGACGAAGCTATTGGCGATGGCTGATACAGCCCGCGTTTGAGCGTTGGTCCACCAGCCTGCCCACTGATCTCAACAATAGATCTGGCCAAGCCAGTACACCGATCTAGCTTGAACGGGCGATTGCGCCGCCTGGATACAGACGGCATCGTCAGCCCTACCGCGGAAGCAGGCGTTCCCGGGTCGACCTGTCGAGACCCAAGTCGTTAATTCGCGACACCAACCGGATGCCGTAGTGCCGTCCAGCGAAAATACTTCGTACCCCCTTCCAATATTGGACAGCATATGGACAGCATATGGCCCTTGCCTCGGGGCCTACTCCCTCGTGGCGAGTCGTTGCCTCGTACCTGCGCCATGCATGTTGGTCGAAAGCCGCAACGAAGCGACAGGCCAATCCCTTGGTCAGGCTCTGATGGCTCACGTTTAGATGCTCTGCTACACCGCAGCGGGAGTTCGCTTTCCGTTTCAATCAGAGTCCGTCAGCTTCTCCGCGCCGTGTGCGGGTAAGAGCTGAGCGGAGCGAGTCAGGGTTACACAGTTTGGCATTGTTGACCAACATGGGGCTGAGCAGAGTAAGCGCTTGCCTCGCCACAGCCTCGCGCCTGTTGGAATATGCCCTATTACTGGACGAGGAGGCCTCTACTATTCTGGAATCAGCTCTAAATGAAGGGCCGAGATGTTGGGCCGGCAGGGATTACCGCGCTTGAGCTCGGGTTGATACCTGCCGTTCCATAAGCGCCATCGTTGCAAGTCTCACCCGCCTGTATCGCGGCTGTTCGCTTCACAGGGTCCTATGGCTCTTACTATACACCCTGTGTTCAAGCTCCCACTCTCGAGATATATAAATCATGAGGATGACCTCTTAGCTTGTCTTCCTCTTACACGTCCTCATCTGCACTACTTCTTGCATATACCGACATCCCTTGCCAGCTTGCTCTTCAAGTACATCTTTTTCATCTCTTTTCGACATAACTCACAATGCAACTCACCAACACCATCCTTGGCCTTGCCGCCATCGCAGCTACTTCCGTCAGCGCCCAGAAAGGAAGCACCATCAAAGTCACTGTTGGCGAAGGCGGCGTTCTTAAATACAACCCTCGCAACCTCGCAGCCCAAGTCGGCACCGAGATCGAATTCGACTTCTTTCCGAAGAATCACACCGTGACACAGTCCTCCTTTGCAGATCCCTGCCATCCTCTTCAAGGCGGCTTCTTCTCCGGCTTCGTTCCTACAAAGGACTCACCTTCCGGGACGAGCTTCACCATCACGGTCGCGGACACGAAGCCAATCTGGTTCTATTGTGGTCAAGGCAACCACTGCCAATCTGGTACGTCCCTCCCTCCAGCCCTCGTAACGCATCATTAACAGTCTCAGGCATGATCGGCGCAATCAACGCCCCAACCTCGGGCAACACGTTCGAGGCATTCGCCGCTCTGGCAAAGAAAGCAACAAACAGCACCTCCCCGCCTGGGGGAGCCGTTGGCGGGGTCTTGAAGGTCAACCCCAACTCCAACTCTACCACCAGCGCCAGCTCCAGCTCCGTGGTTCAAGCAAGCTCTGCGTACACCACCAAGCCTTACACCTCAACGTGGACTAGCAATGGAGCCACATTCACAACCACTGCGACGACGACTCTATTCACTGCCCCTGCTGCGACAACGACTTCTTCAGCTGGGACTTCCGTTAGTGTTGGAGCTGCGGCTACGGCGCTGTCCAAGTTCAATGCTCTGAATGCGGGAGCGTTGATGGTCGCTGCTGCTGCCATGTTGTAGACTTTCTAAGGGTTGAAAGGATCATCTGATGCTCGAGAGCGCGATGAAGTATCTGATAGTACTGTTACAAGTCAAGGGTCAAAGTGGTATTTCCAGATCGGCGTCACAGGCGTGTACATGCTCCGTATATGCCCTTGCAATCATGCGTTACACGGTTCATTCTGTCCCGAAGCAAAGCTGCGCGCGTCACAATGCAGCAAGCAGTTCCGCTTGACTGTCAGATTGACACGTCGTAATATATTATAAGGGGAATAACACCGCAACAGCAACCTCGTGCTACAATATCAGCCGCGGCGCCTCAAACGGCGCCTGTTCAAAGTGCACCACCATCCGCCCCTTGTGATCCAACCTCGCCCCCCGGTCCGATATGGGCGTGTACTTTCTCGTGTGCGCAACCTCCTGCCTGCTCACGCGCGCCTCGTCGCGCGGGATCCACAGCGTCGGCTTGGGCATCCAGACCTCGGGCGGCAGGTAGTCGCAGTACTTGCCGTAGTACTCGTCAGGGAACGCGATGTTGGGCTGGCCGTCGGGCGGGATGAGGCGGCGCAGCGCGAGGAAGTCCTCGTACTCCTCCGGGTGCAGCCAGCGCGCGAGGAAGCCCGGCGGCTCGTGGCCGTGCTTGTCGCCGCGCCAGAAGCGCAGCTTGGCCAGCGCCTCGCCGAGGCCCGACTTTTCCGCCTCGGCCTGCACCTTGGACTTGGTGCTCATCTTGAGCCACTCGGTGAGGGCCGACTTGACGCCGCTGGCGCCCTCGATGGCGTGGTCGTTGGTGACGGTCACTTGGTCGTCGTCGTCGGTGTGCTCCTCGTCCTCGTCGTACTCGCCACGGCCGTCGCTGTTCATGCCCTCCTCCTCGCCAAACGCCTGCTCGGTGTCGTAGTAGCTGTTGGCGGCGCCCCCCACACCCGCTGCCTCCTCGGCCGCTCTCGCCGTGGCCCGTTGGCGCGCCCGCTCGGCTGCCTCCCTTTCCTCCTGCTGAATCTCCTCCTCCAGCGTCAGCGTCTGCGGCAGGTTCTGTAGCAGCGGCGCGATGGCGTCGCTGAGTGAAAAGTGCACCAGCCCGGTGAAGATGAAGAACATGACCATCATGGCGAGCGGCCCAAACGCCAGGTGGATGGCGAAGAGTCCAATGAGACAGATCTCGGCCAGGTAGAGACCGATCGTGAGATGCAGGAGCGCGCGCGGGTAGAAGAGGCCCTTGCTGTCCATATCAGAGTCGAATACGAAAATCAGATTGTACCTCCACACGAGGCGCACGACTGCCATGCCGCCGGCGGCGAAGATGAGGATGAGAGGCGCTATGCACGCGTAGCTCAGGGCTGCAAACGCCGCGTTAGCTCGCTTCCCGGGGACAGTGGCGCTGCGAAACATACCGATAACGCCCATGTTGGCAAAGACGGGGAAGATGCCTCCCCATTTCGCGGGCCGGAGCCTGCGCCACGTCGTGAACTGGGTCCGGGGCAGCGTGGTGAACCTCGAGAGGATGCAGTGGCGGATCAAGGCGAAGACCTGGATGAGGTTCGTCCCGCTGCTCGCCAGGCACTGGATCAGGATGTAAGAGAGGTAAAAGTTGGACGCCATGGGCAGGTTCTTTGAGAGGACGTCCTTGACCCCGAGGGGGTTCTGGATAATGTCGGTGAAGGCAGCCGAGGCGGCCGAGGTGAGGGTCGTGACGAGGAAGACCTGGACGACCTGGAAGGCAAAGTAGCCCTTTTGGACAAAGAGCTCGACCATGGTGACCGACGGGATGCCGGCCTGTGCGCCGCAGACTTCTGAGGTGTCAGCACTCGTGAACGGCAGGCTGCCAAGGGGGAAGACGTACATCGTAGCATGAACGGGATGGCCGCCATCCACAGCGACAGGGCAATGGCGGGCACGAAGCCCTGGAGAAAGTTTAGAATGACGGTCGGGAGCTTTTTGATCCAAAACAGGACAACAATCTTCTCGGCCAGGAAGTCAATGTTGGACACGAGGCCGATGGCGGCCGAGGGGATGGACCAGAAGATGACGGCAGCCGTGACCAGCGAGAGGATGAAGAAGCGCCGGGCGATGCGCTCCCACCACGGCATCCGCAGCGTCTTCCAGAGGATCTCGTCCGGGCGGATGCCGAGGATGCGCGACGCCATCTGCAGCGGCCGGTGGTGGGCGAGGATCTGCTGCGCGGCCTGGGCGTTCTCCTGCGTGTCGAACTCGATAAAGGCAGCCGGCAGCGTGTTGCCGTCGCCGCGGCGGACCTGCCGGCGCATCTTGAAGATCTGGACGTTGAGCTCGCGGAGGCGGGTCCGAGTCCAGCGGATGGTGTCGACGCGACGGCCAAAGTTGCCCAGGGGCCGGTGGTACGGCCGGGCCTGGACGGGGATCCACTGCGCGGCGACGGAGCCCCGGACGTCGGGGAGGTCGGGGTCGAGGCCGTACGGGTGCGTGTACTCGGCGTCTTCGTCCTTGATGGTCTCGCTCGGCCCGTCGAGCTTGATGGTCTCATCGGCGTCGGCGTCGCTGCCCGGCTTCGAGGACAGCTCGAAGTCGAGGTCGAGGTCTGCCGGCAGCTCGATGACCGGGCAGCCGCCCCGCGTGATGATATGGCTGTCCCCCCCGCGGCTCGACACGGAGACGAGGTCTTGTTGCGACGCGACCGAGTCGGTGGCCGTGGTCGGCGGCTGCGGCTGCGGCTGCGGCTTGGGCTCGGACTCGGACCCGGGCTCCTTGGCAGCCTTCTTGGACGCCTTCTTGAGCTGCTTCTGCTTAGCCTTGTTGGCCTTTTGGATGAGCTCGACCTCGGCTTTTTCGAGCCGCAGCGCCGTCTGCTCCCGCTCCTTGACGAGGTTGGCGAGGGCCTTTGTCGTGCGGGGGATGCAGACGCGCTTGACCGAGTCGCCGTAGAGCTTGCGCAGGCGGTGCTCGTCGAGGTACTGCTTGGGCACGCATGTGAGGAGGATGGTGCGGGAGGAGATGCGCTGCGAGTAGTAGGGCGACGAGAGGTACGCCTGGCGGAGGTTGACGTAGTAGATGCACTCGCGCACAATCATGTACAGGACGAAGCCTATCCGCAGTCAGTCAGCCGGGCCACACGCGCGTGCCGTCGTGGACGAGGACGCCGTACCGAAAAAGACCCAGGCCATGAAGGCATGGGCGTACAGCTTCTTCGAGTCCTTGACGTTGCCAATGGTCAACGCGTCGAGCTGCGAGAGCCCCCCGCCGCCGGTGGCGTGGAGCGGGAAGAGGACGGGCCAGAGGATGAGGCAGCCGCCGAGGCAGATGTTCCGCAGCACCTTGACGAAGCGCAGGAAGAAGAAGCCGTCCAGAGAGCCGTGGTTGAGGACAAAGGTATCAGGGATCTTGAAGAAGGGCACGACCCAGTTGACCCAGCCGGAAGGGAGGGCCGGACTCGGCAACCTGCAACGCTGGTGAGCACGCGCACACGACGAGCAGGGGGCGACGGCATGTCGAGGCCTACTCGGGTGCCCTGAGGCTGGGGATGGTCCGCGGCGCGTACACCCGCCTGCATTTGCGGCGCAGGACGGTGAAGACGACGAGGCACACGACGACGTAGACGGCGATGGGGATAAAGGTGCTGCCCAGCTTGCCGAGCGACGACGTCTTGCTGTTGGACGCCGTGCTCAGGGTGCCTCCGCCGGTCGAGTCCTCGCGGCCAGAGCCGACGCGAGGATCAGGGCCGCCCTGGAGCCGTGGTCAGCGAGCGCGCTCGTCGTCGCCCGAGGGGGGGATACGCGAGGAGAAGAGACGCACAAAGATGTCCAAGATGCCGCGGCCGTCCAGCCAGTGCCGCGGGGGGGCCATGGCTGCTCCGACCAGAGCTGGGTCGTGGTGGTGTCGGGCGTCAGGCGGCGCGGGCATCGCCAACCGGCTGCATCGTCGCCCTCGCGAGCCACGAGACTGGCGGGCGCGCCCTGGTGGAAGCCGAGGGGAGGGGAAACGACGGAGTCCTCTCGAGCGGCACGGCTAGAGTGACGAGATGACGAAAGTTACTTCTGGAGGATGGGAGCCAGAGAGTGCGAGAGGGAGAAAGGGTCGTCCGTCGCCTCGCCCAGCCAATCTCACTCGTCCAGCCGGCAACTGGCTAGGCTCACCAGTCAGGCCAGGCTCGACGGGACAGCGGCATCGTCCGCTAAAAGTCGAGGGCATTGCTTTTTTCCAGACCAGTCCGGGGGCGCAATCAGAGAGGGGATGGATCCATGCAACGGCTCCTCGAGCCTCGGACCCCTGTTGCAACTCGGGCCGCTGCCAATCGGAGGCCCCAGCCAGGGGCGTCTCGATGCGCCATCTGCTCGTCCTCGATGGATCGGCACATGTTCCGCGATTGGCCAAGGGACTGTTGAACATGCGGTTATCATGATGGAAGGGCGCCTGGCTTACACCCAGACTCGGGGCCCCGAGTTCACAGTTTGGACGGAATAAGAATCTACGGATTAGCTGCCGTTAAACTTCAGGTTGTCAGTTGCTCCAGGCCAAGAGGCAGCGTCGACGCACACACACACCCGCTGCAGGGTCCATCCACAGCCACCGACCCGAACCCACGGCAGTGGAGTTCCAAGATCGCGGCCCCCGTCGGGAACACAAACCAGTTTGATCTTCAAGAACCATCCCCTCGCTGTCTGTTCGGCATTACTTTGTATGCCGGGGAGCATTCGTACCTGTTCGTACGTCCCGGTGCCACTCTGTGTGGTTGCGCATCTTGCGCTACGGGCACCACGCACCACCACAGGGAACGCCACCTCGTGCATCTTGTCTTCCCGTCGCAATGGCGACCCATATGACGTGTCACATCGCGCCCACGCTACTCGTACGCTCCCCGTCACCGTTTGATTGAAGCCAGGACGGCGTGCATGCACCTTCAGCGAGTCAAGCAATCAACACAAGTTGTGGCCGTCTTGGCCTCCGCCAACGGGAGCCCGCGAATCCGCGATCGTGGTCCAGCACTAATACCAGTAGATTAACGCCATGGCCAAACCTTGTCTGGCGCCTCGACAACGGTCCGCGTGTGGTAGGCCGCTGTCGCTCGGTTCCTGGTCCCAATCTGGGGTTCTCCGAGGGGTTGACAACTTGGGTTCCCATTGGCCTTTGCCGTGGGTTGAGCCCGAGTCTGTCGAGTGCTGACAAAGGTACGCGTTAGGCGCATTAATTACTCGTCCTGGCTCAAGGTGACGATGTGTTGACGTGAACCCACCGCCCTGTTGAGTCGGAGTCTCCCACAGTTCGTAAATACCTGCCAGCCACTCCCCTCCTGCGGCAATGGTCTGAAGCGTATGTAAGATATGCCGGCACTTGCCTAGGATATGACGTACTTCAATTCTCGTCCTTGCTCCTGCTCCTGGTTGTTCTTCTACTCCATCCCGAAATGGGCCTAGAGTTATCATGGATTAATGTCACTCATGGCTAATGATCAGGATCAGATGGCGTGTTTCGTACTTGGCCATCACTGTGATGTGACACTTCGCAGGATGCCTTTGTCCCACCAAAGGGCGGTTGCTGCTCCAAGTGGCAGCTGGCCTTGGCAGTCGTGACATACTCGTACAGAACACGCCCAGCTCCCACCAAGCCGTCTAATCTACGAGTACGTACGAAGCAGCCACCAGGAGGCTTTGAGCCGACTTCGGTCCCAGACACACGAGCCCCCTTCTGGGCGGCGTAGGACTGGTCGTAAATGTGACAGAGAGCTTGCACAGTTGCTCCCACCATGGGAACAGTACCATCTGCAAAAGAGTCTGCCAGGCAGCGGGAAGTTGGCAGTTTGTCGCTTAATAAATGTATTCTGTATATCTGCGCCATTCGTGTCGAACCGTCTGTCCTTTGCCTTCATGCTGCATGTCATCCCTGAGCCGCACCCGGGCGTTCAAATGCTAGGCAGCGAGTTCTCAAAGTCAACCAGGTCCCGCAGCACGACATCCGTCTCACCCTCAAACTTGGTGCTCTCGACAAAGCCCAGCGGCCGCCTGCTCCGGCCAGCCCCGTACCCGTAGTACTTGTCCAGCGCCGCCTTCAAGCCCGCAACGCCCAGCTGGACGAGCGCCCAGTCGGCGCGGCTGAAGCGCGTCTGCAGCTCCTGCGCCTCCTTGAGCCTACCCTCGTCGTACAGCTTGAGCATGTGCACGTGCGCTTTGGGGAACATGTTGGCCGCCGCGGCGATGACGCCGTGGGAGCCGCCGACGAGGCCGTGGAGCATGAAGTCGGTCTTGCCGGCGAACGCCGCAAAGGGCCGTCCGATGCGAGGGTCGTGCGCGACGCGCTGCAGCTTGCCCATGTTGCCGCACGTCAGTTTGCAGCCGACCACCTTGGGGTTCGCGGCGGCCAGGTTGATGATCATGTCCGAGTCGAGGTCGATGCCGGACGTGACGCCCGGGAAGTTGTACAGCAGGATTGGGATGGGCGAAGCCGTAGCTACGTCGTCGAAGAACTTGTAAACGGTTGGCTTTTGCATGGCTCCAACTGTGTTCACGTGTAAGCTTCCATCTCGGCTGTCCGAGGCGATCATGGGGCGGAGTGAGTGTTCATGGAGTTCATGCAAGGCTCCTCGTCATGTTCGCCAGAACTGTGGTACTCCTCAACCCGTACGAGGAACTTACTCCAGTAGCTCGGAGACAGGACGAGCGCGTAGTCTGCCCCAGCCTCCTTGGCCTCTTTGCAGAGCTGAATCGATTCGCGTGTGCTCTGCGCACCGCCGCCGGCGACAATCACGGCGCCAGGTTTCCCATGCTCCTGGAGAACAGCCCTGGCGAGGCGGAGAACCTCTTGTCTCTCCGCGTGGTCCAAGTGCATTGCCTCTCCATTCGAGCCTTGGATGACCAGGCCATCGACCCCAGCCTTGGCTATGCGCGTGAGATGGGCCTTGATTGCGTCAAAGTTGAGCGTCTCATCCTCGTTGAAGAAGGCGACGGCGGGGACGTATATGCCGCGAGGAGGGCACGGGGCGGCCATGGCTGTCGAGAAGGGTTTGGCGATGTGCTGACCAGAGACAATCCAAGTGCTATTGTAGGGTGTGCGGACGCGGGGCGGGGTTGAAGACGATGGCTTCTTAAGGGCGTCCAAGGGCGGATATCCAGGGCTTAATGCGTTTGACACCTCAATTATCCCCCAACGGGCAGCTGTTTGGGCACATACTCGATGCCTCGAGCCGACGATGACCAAGGCCGAGGCCGATCGGCGTGGGTCACCGCGGCCATCATTCCTGCGAACCCGTGCGTCGTGGCCATGCAGAGGAAACGTGGACATCACTTTATCTCGGCGCGCCGATTCCGGAGCGCCGGTTTGACTCTTGGCCGCGTTCAACCGCCAATACACCGGGACAGCACGTCTCGACGCGTACGGTGGAGTCCGTATTGTAAGAGATTCAAGGGGATTATACGAACAGAATCGGACCCTGCGGACTCGAGAGTCGTGGCTTCCGGAGGCCCAGCGGTGGCCGAGCAGGGTGCGAGCCGAGATACGGAGGTTGTCCCGGCGGCGGGCATGCACTGGAGAGTCAGGTTTGCGGCGCCGAAGTCTTGCTCAACTCTGGCGGCGTCATGGCTCAATTGTCGCTATGGATACCGCTATTCTGCATCCATTGCCCAGTCTGCCGCGTACTGCGAATGAAGCTTCAGCGTATCAAAGAGCGGAACCCCAGCCTCTTCCGCGTCCACTGTAAACTGAAACTCGGTGCACGCCAGCACGATTCCCTCGGCGCCCTTGGCCCGTAGATCCTGCACCAGGCTCCTCATCCATTGCCGTGTCCCATCGGTCACCGTGCCTGCCGCCAGCTCGCCAAAGATGAGCGCGCTCATAGAATCCCAGTCGCTCTTGTCTGGAACCACCAGCTCGCCCAAGCCCGCCCTGGAGGCCAATCGCGCCTGTATGAAGTCCTGCTCCATGACGGGCCTTGTGCCCAGGAGGCCGGCTTTCTTGATCCCGTGCGCCGACAAGCTGCGGGCCGTGGCGTCGGCGATGTGCAAGACGGGGAGGCCAACGGCTGCTTCGACCTCCGGCGCCACCTTGTGGCCGATGTTACACCCGATGACCAAGCCCTCCGCTCCTGAGGACTTCAAGTGCGTCCCGGCCTGTATAAACTTGGACGCAATGTCGGGCCAGGCGCCGGACGTGAACAAGGGATTGACGTCGGCGTAGTTGAACGAGTGGAGGATGAGGGACGCAGCCTGCGGGCTCCCCAGGCGGCGTTGGATGCGCGCGTTGATGTGGCGGTAGTATTGGATGGTCGCGTGATACGACATTCCGCCCAAGAGGCCAATGGTCTTCATGTCGGCGGCGGAAGCGTGGGCTTTGTTGTTCTCAACGGAGAGCAAACATGCTGCCAGAGGTGAATGGGCGCGGATGACATGTGGGGGCACGGCGACGGACGGCAACGATGGCCATACCGGCCACGGCGGACAGCGTTGGTCCAGTCTATAAGACATACATATGTTGACTCCGAAAAATATGCCCCCGACCTCCAGCTCCGGCATGGAGTCGGGAATTGTATCGTCGCTCCCAGACAACTTGGCGCCGCGTGGCGAGTCTCCCAGAGGTGGAGGGAGAGGTATGAGCCGTGTCCTCGGGAGTGGACGTCCATGGGCGGGTGTATCATCCAGTTAGTATCCAATTTCTCAACAGCTGTGCATAGCGCCTCTCCCCTCATCGTTCCCTCCCCATCTCTCATCTCTAGGAGGCATTGGTTATTCTCGAAAGACAGACTTTCTCGAAGCTCTGATAATCATGACATGATCGTTATGTTGCCCCGCCCCACCCTTCTTCCCGCCTGTTCCCCTCGTCACCCCCTCCTCTTGACCCCTCCTCGGCTCTCTGGCCGGTTCCGCCGGACGCCGGACGAGCTGCTGACACCAGCACTCCCTGTGCGGCAGACCAAGCAGCCAATCCTCATGTATGGCAGCTGGGCGCGAGCTGAACGAGGCTCACGCTGATAGTCTTACATCGAGACACGTCAACATGACAAACAATCGAGCAGTAAGCCATGGCCTTCCGGGGCATCATCAAGGCATCCTCCGCCGCATCATGCATGCCGCTGTGACGACATCGGTGGGGCCTCGTCTCCGTACCTATCCAGGTCCTCCGTCTTCTTCCATATCGACTGCCCAGCAGCTTGCTAGCGCCACTTATTATTAACTCTCGCCCTCGTCACGGACAGCTCTTAACCTTGTCCTTCCCCTCACCTCCATCTCCCTCATAGATATTCTACCCCTCGTCTTCCAACCTCATCCCCGCCATCCCATCCATCCACTGCCTGTCTACTCATTCACCAATCACCCATCAACACCGCCACGATGCCTCAGCTCCCTCCCAAGGCCACCCGTCTCACCGACCTCTTCAGCCTCAAGGGCAAGGTCGTCGTCGTCACCGGCGCTTCCGGTCCCAAGGGCATGGGCATCGAGGCTGCTCGCGGCTGCGCCGAGATGGGCGCCGACCTTGCCATTACCTACTCCTCGCGCAAGGAAGGTGCCGAGAAGAACGTCGAGGAGCTCGTCAGGGACTACGGTGTCAAGGTCAAGGCCTACAAGGCCAACGTCAGCGAATACAAGGACGTGGAGCGCTTCGTCAACGAGGTCATCAAGGACTTTGGCAAGATTGATGCCTTTATCGCAAAGTAAGTGTCACGAGTTCCCTCGGCGAAGCTTGTGCTGACTGCTGTCCCCCCCCAGTGCTGGTGCCACAGCCGACGCCGGCGTCATCGACGGATCCTCGGAAGCCTGGGACAAGGTCATCCAGATCGACCTCAACGGCACCGCATACTGCGCCAAGGCCGTCGGCGCCCACTTCAAGAAGCAGGGCCACGGCTCCTTTGTCATCACGGCCTCCATGTCCGGCCACATCGCCAACTATCCTCAGGAGCAGACGTCCTACAACGTGGCCAAGGCCGGCTGCATCCACATGGCCCGCTCGCTGGCTAACGAGTGGCGCGACTTTGCCCGTGTCAACAGCATCTCGCCTGGCTACATCGACACGGGTCTGTCCGACTTTATCGACACCGAGACCCAGGAGCTCTGGAGGAGCATGATTCCCCTTGGTCGAAACGGCCTTGCCACCGAGCTTAAGGGAGCCTACGTCTACCTGGTCTCCGACGCCAGTTCGTACACAAGTAAGTCCATCTTCACCTGTCTTGTCTATCCGCGAAGAATAAGCTAACAAGCCAATAGCCGGCTGCGACATCGTGGTGGACGGCGGGTATACCTGTCGCTAAAGAAAGAGATTACAAGGATAGGTCTATAGTTTGGTAGGACCAAAAGTAGCTACTGTATTGCAATCAAAACTGAAGCCTGAATTCTCTGCTACATAGTTGTCGAGGGGTAGCCAGTCTCTTTAGCATGTACCCTTATTAAGCAAAGCTAAAAGCTTTGCAATGCAGTACACAGCAGTGCTCGTGCAAGCAGCTTCTTGCTTTGCCTCTCTATCGTGAGGTACTAAGCAGCTTTACAGAGCCTACGATACCCTAGCAAATGGACTTCAACCCGGCTGCTATATCAGAAGCAAGCCTCTTGCCTGACTAAGATGAATAGAAGGATGACTTAATTATCTACGATCGGTACAAAGCCGACCTCGTGAAGGCCCTAGAGAAACTATCCATGGAGTACTAACAGGTCCTAGGTTATTTTTTTACTGCTTAACCTCAAGACTTTTGCGGACTAGATCTAGACTTGAGAGAGTTTCCTGCTTAAAGTTACACGGCAACAGATACTGAGGTCACCGGAGGTCGTTCGCTGTCCGATGTGCCCTATCTAGTAGGCCACAACGGCAGCTTTACGGATAGATATAGGCAGGCTGCTGAGGCTGAAATTGCAAATACCAAGAGCTAGGCAGGCTCGCGATCAGATAGTGGATTTTGTGAAATCTAACTTATTCTTATATAAGTTTGTCTAGGAATGACGGGACATCTCATTTTGAGGCTTGCTTGTCCTCATCTAGTGAACCCCTGGTGCCGTGCAGAATCGAATAACGCATTAAGAAACTTGTTAGAAGACTGGGCTCAAGAACCGGAAATACGAAGCACTAGTGCTCGCCGTTCGAGACAGAATTAAAAAGAGACGTGCAAGGCTAGCACATTCGGATGTCTAGAGCCGGCCACTTTTGTGAGATGTTGGTGAATGTCTAGCTCACGAGACTCGCTGATATCGGCAAAAAGGATTTTTAACGCGAAACGTGACGATGGTGTGTGCGCACGAGTGCGACGTAACCAGACCGTCGAGAAGCCGCCGTGGCCGAGCTTGTGGACAACTTGGGAGGACTGCTCGCTAGAGTGGATCACGTCGCCAATATCGACCGGGTGGTAACCGCTAGGAACGTACCTCTCGACATCTTTATCGTGCTCTAAACGCGGCTGGCATACCGAAAGAGAGGCGATGTCTCTCTAGACATGCTGAATCATAAGAGTGATCAATGCTGAACGACACGAGACTGCTGATGGGGAGGCGCTTTATTGGGGCTTTTGTTTCCCGTTGGCTTTGGGGGTAACATCACGTGCAATTCAAGTAGCAACACGGTTGGATGCTCATGGCTTTTTGTTCCTCGTAGTGTGAGGGCCCCGGACATGCAAGGTGTCACGGAAGGGCCACATCATGCCCCTAGCGAGGGAGGGCAAAAACACCGATACTGTTATGTCTGCTGCAACCTCCCTGGCCCCGTACTACGGAGACAGCCCTTTATGCCTTGTCTAGACTAGAAGCGGCATGTGCAAACGACCTTGTTATGGTCTCAAAGTCCACATACACCAACGCCTTTTAACAAACCGTCTACCCACGAGAGCAGAGCAGCTCGACGGGTCACACGTCCGCATAGCTATAGGCTAGACAAGCAATATCCGCTTGCTAAGGTCGCATGTCCAAAAGCCCAGAATCTCCAGGGGTGATTCTGGGACAGAATAAATGCTAGATAGGTCCAAATTTAGCCGGGTTGTTGTTGCAGCGGGCGATGGCACCTTTGAAAGAGAACTCACCTGACAAGTAGATATATAGCACTCAAAAAACCTCAATCTCATTTATTGAATATCTCAATAATAACCCAAGTCTCGGCGCGTTTCGCGACGCGCCAGGAATCGGACCCTTTGGAGACGGTGCGAAGTGAGAGCGGAAGCTTGCACAATCAAGTCTCCATCAATGGCTCAGCTGTCCTCACAAGCGATGCCAAATAATTGTGAAAGTTTGTTCACTCAAGCCTCCATCAAATGTTCCCGGAGCCTGTACTTAGAGACGATGCCAAATGAGTGGAAGTTTGCGCAATCAAGTAGTCATCAATGAATGGCTCACCTGATGGATGGCGGAGGTCCAACGGAGCGACTGCACACCTCATTTAATGAGAAACATCTCGCGCTTGAGGTAGATAAATGGTATCTCAATCATCTTGTGTTGTATCCTGTATCCTGATTAATTCCATATTTCTCTACCTCGCCATCATCTCATACTTTCCATAGCCCACCACATACCCCAGGCGCATTTCGACGAGAATCTCTCCAGCCCATCAAAAGACTCAAGGTTCACCGGTGTAAAAGTACTCTTCATTTTACATAAATCTCCGAAGATTCTTACACTAACATACTGGTTCTTTGCCACCTTTGAATAGCCGACCCCGACAATGGCCGACCCCGACTGCCACAAATGTGCTGGAAATGGCATTGTCGAGGTGAAGGTCGAGGAATGGGTAGAAATTACTTGCAGTTGCGGTAATAACCCAGACTGTACCGACTGTGGGGGTGATGGGGTCTACAATGAATGGCAAATGAGACTCGAGTATGTGGATTGTGACTGTTCTTAGTTGCGTTGGTATTGTCTATTATCACGGTCCTAGGTAGATTTTGAACATTCGCTCGAATCGTACCCTTCAACCTTTGTGCAAAATCTTTGAGTAAAGCACAGCGTAATTTATCTTTTCGAATGACGAGCCCCTCTGGCCTCCGCAGTTCTTGTTAGGCTGGCGTGATAGTTGCAATGGCTATTGGCTGGGAAACAATCCTACGAAGGTTGGCTGATGGCCATTCAAGAGGATGTAAATATTCCACTGCCTAGTAGAAATGCATGCATGCTCAAGCGAACAGCTTATTTTCCCCAGCAGGACTCCAAAGCCAATGAGGCGGATTCGGTAGTTTCGTAAAAAGTGCCTGTGCTTACCCCTTTTTTTCTTTCTCGGCTCTGGCCTTGGCTTCTTTAACCCCTGCACCGGGCACTTGTTGCTTCTCTTTCCTATTTCAACTTCTTTTCGGTTTCTTTCCTTTCTGCTTCGGTGGCGGTAGCTGGAGCGTCCCGCTGCGATCTTGATGTGCTTGGCTTTGACAATCGTGGTCAGGTATTCATCAGCATCACCAAAGCCCTCCATCATGCCGAGATTGGATTCGAAGAACTTGACGTCGAGCAGCATACTGTAAGCTACCAGGCTAGAACGTCCATGTACAGCTGCTTGGCGCTATGCGATTTGATCGTAAACAATGCATCTTATCTGTCCTAGCCCAATTCCGTCATGGGACCAATCTCCTGAAAAGCTTGGCCCAACTGGACCTTGTAGCTGAGAAATGCCTGGTCCATGACCATACGCACAGTTTCTTTTTGGCATTGTCTTGGTCAGGATGCGGTGCAACGACTTCGTGTCTTTAGCCAAAGTCGCCATATAGGGATGTACATTCTTCTGGCCATCGTCCCAGTCAATGATTGCGGCTTCGATTGAGAGTATTGATGGATGTGTGTCTGTGGCAGAGCGAGAATGGAGTGCCAATGTCGGTTTCACCAGATGCCGGTGCGTTCAGTCAAGTACGAGTAAGCACCGGCGGGAGCCCAGGGGCATATCCAGGGCTACCCGTGCTGCATCCAGTCACGGCTAACCGTAGCCATTATGTACCTAAGCCCCAACGGCTCACTACTTGTACTGAAGCAACCACTGAAGCTGGTAACTAAGCCACCATAATTGATCGTCTAAGCCGCCAGGTGGAGATTCTGTGCAACCAGACAACCAGAGTCGGACCGCCGAGGGCGCCGTTTCCCCCCCACTGGCGGCGCCCTGCGTCTACTGCGGACACGAGAAACCGGAAACGAGTGACAAGCCCCACGACAAGGACTTTACCTACCTAAGACTTAACCGCTATTAGTACTTTTGTATACTATTTGATCCTTCGAGGTACACTCTTCTATTAAACCGATAACTAGTTTGCCGCGGTTATCAAAGCACGCACTATCGCATATATCACGACCTTCTGTACCTTGCCACTGATCGAATGTAATTACAAAGACTCGTGGCGAGATAATGAATATTAGAAAAGGAAGAGGCACTTGCTTTCCTTAAAGAAATTACAAGCAATCCAGCGTACTGATTCTTAACGTTGATCGTGCGTGATTTGCCGTGGGTCCTGTAAAGCTTGTCACTCGTTTCCGGGTTGTAATCGGATGGTGTAGATGTAGACTGGGGTTTAGCAAAGGTCCAAGATCATGTAGTAATTATTTTTATAGATGTCACCATACCTGGCGGGTGCAACAACGTATTCCAGACTACAAGAACAAGGCGCATCTTGTGAGTCAAAGCAGTCAAAATCCGGGCACTCTCGCTGCTGCCACGAACCCCCGCCGCCCCCCTGCCCATCGTCGCGCCAGCTCCCGCCGCCAATACCACCACCACCCTCCCCCGATGACGAAGACGAGGACTAAGATTACGATGGAGTTGAGGAGGACAGCAAGGATGATGACATGACAGACATCGCCCCCTGCCCCCTCCTACCCCTAAATAACAGATGACATGACCGCTATGTGTTCGCCCTGCCTCCCCTCCCCCCCTTCGAGCCGAGCCGACACAGAGAAAGAGAAAGAGGATGAAGAGCCAGGAGGCTTTTGTCCGCCATAGTGCGCTACATGCCCACGATTTCATGGAGGTTTTTATCAAGGGAGAGGAAGCGGAGGCTGCAAATTGAGTCCCATGCATTCTCCAAGACTGCATTTGTCCAGCTCGCTAGGGTACCGACGTGTGTGATGTTTGTCGCTCACGCCTAATACATTGTCCATCCGCCACTCGCAGATATCACCTGGCCCGTCACCCACCGACTCTCTTCGCTCGCCAGCCACGCCGCGATTTGGGCAATGTCATCGAACGTCCCCAGCCTGCTCTGCAACGGCGTGTTTTCCTTTTGCATAGCTATAGTGTCCTGTGGGATATTCTGTAGCAGTTCAGTCTGGACGGGCCCAGGGTTGATGGCGTTGACACTGTGCCCGTCCGCTCCGAGCTCAGCCGCCCAGCACCTTGTCAGGCCCTCGAGAGCCGCTTTCGAGGAGCAGTACAGCGACAGCTGTTTGAAGCCGTATCGTGCCGCGACAGAGCCAATGTTTATGACTCTACCTGGCGATCGGAGGTGAGGCTTGACCGCCTGGAGCATCAGCAGCGGGGCGAGGACATTGACTTGGTAGACCTTGTTGAAGTCGGCCAGGGCGATGTCGCACAGAGGCTTAACGACCTCAACTCCGGCGTTGTTCACGAGGATGTCGATGTGAGGCCCAAATGCGGCGACGGTCTGCTTTACAATCTCCGCCGCACTGCTGGGGTCATGCAAATCCGCCCGCACACCGATGCATTTGGATGAGCCCTCGAAGCTGTGGATTTCCTTGACGAGCTCGTTAGTCGCTTTCTCGCTGCTGGGGGAAACGTAGATGGCTGATATCTGCAACACCGTTGGCTCATGTATCATCTTGGCTGCGAGGAGACTCACCTTGGCACCTCGTCGGGCTAATTCGAGCGCGATGCCCCGACCAAGTCCGCGTGAGGCTCCAGTAACTACGGCGACTTTCCCAGCGAGTGTTGGGAATGCACATTGCGGTTGCTGAGTAGGCCCCATTGTCGATTCGAGGCGTGTCTCAAGGTGGCAGACAAGGTTGTTCGCAGGCTCTAAATTGAAAGGCAGCGGGTTCCAGAACAAAGTTTGTCGGCAAATTTGAAAGCAGAACAATCTTTAGCCGTCTTCATGTCGCGCGCTTTTCAGTCAAACTCAAGTCCGAAAGCTTGCGTCATCTAACGCCGAAAACATGAAGCTCATTGCGGCGATAAGCTTCCTGTGGTGTGTCGTGCTTCGGCGTTGACTGTCTGTCCCCGCTTTGGCGCCCACGGTGACACCATTGAAGCGTTTGCTCTTATGTCCGATGCAATGGCTGCAGCATGATGGCTTGAAGAGCGGAAAGCTTTGATTTCGAACCAGGGCGTGTAGTCGCCTCGGATTTAATGGGAGTATCCATGCCTTAATTGCGTGACAGATGTTGCTGTGAGTCTGACGTATAAATATCGCCTTGCCAGAGCTCAAAGAATTGATATGGAATTGAACTCAACTCGTTAAAAGGAAGCATCAAAATCACGCCCCAGCTTTCAACCTGCAGAATCTACTGCACCAGACATTGTCAAGTCCAATCACAATCAACTCAGAGAAATCGCTTTCACAGAGCTCACAGAAGCACCATGGGCAAGGCACCGATCTGGTTCATTACCGCTGCGTCAAGTGGCTTCGGCCACGAAATCGCCCTCAATGCCCTCCGGCGCGGACACACTGTCATTGCCACTGCCCGCAGGCCCGAGCGCATCCAGGACCTCGCCGATGCCGGCGCTCACGTCATGGCCTTTGATGTAACGGCGCCGCTCGATGCCATCGACGCCATCGCCAAGGAGGTCTTCGAAAAGCACGGGCGCGTCGACTATCTGATCAACGCCGCTGGGTTCATCCTCGAGGGGGCAGTGGAGGAGGTGACACCGCAGGAGGTGTACGACTGCTTCAACACCAATGTCTTTGGCACCATGAACACAATCCGAGCCTTCTTGCCTTGGCTACGATCTCAGCCCGTGGCATCCAACGGCATCCGGGCAACGGTTGTCACGTTCGGAAGCCTCGGCAGTTGGAGAGGTGGCGCCAGCTTCGCGGTCTATGCAATGACCAAGTCCTGCGCCTCGTCCCTCGCAGAGTCGCTACGAGCCGAGATCTCGCCGTTCAAGATCAACTGCACGACCATCGAGCCGGGGTACTTCCGCACATCGTTCCTCAACCCGGGCGCCATGGTGCAGGGGCAGAAGCGCATCGATGCATACGAGGATGCAGAGACGCCTTCTGGCCAGACGAGGCGGGCTCTCAAGGCCACGGACGGCAACCAGCCCGGAGACGTCAAGAAGGGATGCAATGTTGTCGTGGATGTGTTGACGGGAACGGGCGTAGGCGAGGCGAAAAAGCTCCCTGTGCGCGTGGTGCTGGGGAGCGACTGCGAAAAGGTCATCAGCGACAAGTGCTCAAGCACCATCCAGCTGCTGGACGAGTGGAGGGATGTTTTGCGAAGCACTGACCACAACTAAGGGCTCAATGGCATGAGGCCACCTTACTCGTATCTTGACCAGAGAGATGCCAGGCCATCAGTAAGCAATCAAGCGCCGGCCATCGTTGCCCGCGCACGATCATGACTAATAGATACAATTGCCAGTCTCGTCGGCGTCTGAGAGCGGTATTCGCGGCAAAGTTCTTCGTACGAATTACGAAGTACCTACGTATATTACGAGTAGTCGTAGGAGTGAGTGGTCTGAGGAGCCAAGAACTCGCTAGAAAGGCAAAAAGGCCCTCCATCCAAGACCAGTCCCTGTACATACGAGTATTCTCAGTGCACTTCGCCGAGTTTGCCTGGGAGGACCCCGACGACCTTGACAATTTGACAACTTCGTTGGGACACTATAGACGGTATCGGGGGCCCTCAGCCGCTTCTCACAAGACGAGACTGAACCTTGATCAAAAGTGAAATGTCGTACACGTTGGGTAAACATGCATCAGACGACTCCGAGCCGAGCGGATGATTCCTCGTATTCCTCTGGGCAGGTGGGTCGTTCTCCATCGACTACGTACTGGTAAACTGTAGCTATTCAGTACCCGTAGTCCGTGCATATATTCGCATATCAAGATTCGCACATGACTAAAGTTCTATGTACACAGGAAGTATGAGTAGACGGAAACGATATTTTATTAAATTTAATCCTATCTTGTAATCTGAACTTGGTGATCTAAAAAGAATGTGAGGCTCAGATATCCCGAGGTACGAGTAACAAGACACAACGGGGCTCGCGCAGGGCCAGGGGTTAGCTCTTTCAAAATCTACTGGATGATCGTGGGGGTCTACCTCTACCACAGAACATTACAAACGGCTCGCGGCGAGGATCACGGCGAGACTCGGGTGGATTACAAGCCTCATACTGAGCAACCCTGCGAATACGTGGCTCTTCATCATGCGCGCGGGTTGATGGGTAGACTCCTGTGCAAATTGAACATTCCTCCTGTCGAGGCTTTACAGTACTTACCACGCCACAATGGTCCACTTTCGTAGGATAGCCAGAGGCGTTAAGATGAAGAGTCGCGGCGAAATTATAATACCCCACAATCCTTAGTGAGGAACGGCGGTCATCTTCGCATGATTGCTGCGGCGATGGGCCAGTGTATTCGATTAGTCTCACGCGTTCTATTTGTCGCTTCGTCCGGAGAGAGCCTTGCGGGTGGTTGGAGTCATGGTATCTATCCATGGAAGAGCTAGATGATTGGCGGTCCCCAACCGCGACGAGAAGATGGACGATAGTGACGGGGAGCACGATGGTGATGATGACATGGAAGGATCGGTAGGACACCCGAAGAGTGGTACGGTGAGTTTGGTGAAAGAGGGTACCGTCCATCATCGATGGCACTTTGCAGCGCTTATCATGCAGCCCAAACTGGTCACTGTTATGTATTCAGCTACACGGTGGGGGGGCAACTACAGTTTTTAGCACACACATAAATGAGGCAGCTAGACTTGAACAAACGGTCATTGAAGAGTCTTTGACTGTGTACAGATAGTACACATGCTGTACTGCCCTTTGTGTATGCCACTGCGCAGAGGGAAACGAAGGTGGTGGTGTGGCAATGTACAGCCTCGTCCCAGGTGGTCACGACAACAAACTCCTCCGGAGGTAGGCCGAAGAAAGCTTAATAAAAACTGCATGGACCCATGGGTCATTGATTGCACTTGCAGCATACATGACGAGATTTTAGGCGCCGCTGGAATACTTGCCGAGGCTCAGGGGTGGATGTTAGGATCGTGAAGAGCGTGAGGCTGCATGTTGATTGCTCGGCGAGGGTATCGCAGATCAACATGCGCGCAACTTACAGGGTCGACATTACAGCAAGCCTTATCTTGTCATTAGGTTAAGATTATGCATTGAGCTGTCTTGAAGCGTTGGAAGAAGAGAAGAGGGTCCGTCGGATCGCCACAGCACGCTCCCCGCCGCCGGCCGGGGTACACAAAGACCCTTCAACAAGGCTGCCAAGGGAGCGAAGCAACGGACGGAACCGCCCCATGTTGGTATCTGTAATGAAGGAATATGACACCATGGCACCACTTAGTGTCATTCTTGCCTCCACCAATTCGGCTCCCTCCTCCACAAGCCCTCCGATGCATTAAGTTGCCCCGTATGAAGGATCGGTACTAAGGAGTTTAGGAGAAACATGGATAGCCATGCTCAAATGGCATGAAGTACGGAGTATATACTCTGGATGATATTACATAGAGTCACGTAGTATTGAACTCATGAGGAATATTATATTGACGTTAAGTAAATGCTCAGAACTGACGTATAAAGACCGCGATTTTCCGAATATACCTGCTGGACTTTTTATAAAACTCCCAAAGTCTCAAATTTCACCGTACTGTCGATCGGACACGCCTCGTCTTCTGCATTCATCATGAAGCTCCATATCGCACTTCCCTTCCTCGCGGGGTTTGCTCTTGCAGCACCTCAGCAGCAGCATGCCGCGCGCGACACGAAGCCCTTCAAGGAGGTTCCGACCAACTTTGGGAACTGCTATGAGCGCGATGACGCGCCTACTTTGCAGGCCCGGCCTCCGATCCTGTCGGAAGAATGCACTGGCACGATGGCATACTGTTTCCGCCAATACTACAAGGAAGCGAGAAACGGAGAGCATTTCGACAGCACCGACGAATGCCTGCTTTCCCGAGGCATCGACCCAAAGACCGTCGACGCGCAGCGCATCCTCAGCAGGGACGACTACAGAGCTGGCGTCCGGGCTCTTCGAGACGGAAACGCCATGTACAACCGATACTCGTTGATCAACCGACTCCGAGACACCTACGTCGCAAGGGAACAGGACCAGGAAGGCAGCGATCTCATCGATCGACTCGTGCGGGAGAACGAACACCGTGTGCCACTGGCCCGTGAATCCTTGGACACTGCGAAATGGAGATTTTCGAGGGCCTTTTCGCCGGCATTTGCCGAGGAAATCCAACCAGGCCATTCAGGAGGCAAGGGGGAAGCTTACTGCGGCGTGGGCTGACGCCGAGAACGCCGACGTCAATCAGGTTGGAAACATTGGGAACTGGATCAGGGGGAAGACGGAGGAGAAGTATAACGGCCCCTTTTAAAGATCGCTATGCTATGACTCGCACCAGCCTCTGAAGATCGGGAAAAGAGATGGGCGAGAAAGGGTTTGGCAGTTGGGAAAGGCCTAGAAGGGAGTACTCATTAGGCAGCTTGCTAGGTAGATTCAATCATTCTACCAACTGTCAATGTCAGGACCCCGTCGAATGTATTCAGCTATACCTTCCTGCTGGAGTTGCATGGACTACTTGCGGCGGCAAGACAGCAGAGGATATCGCGACCGTGCGTTAACTCAAGCCTGTATATGTGCACGGAATAGAGATGGTAGGTAAGATTGATAGCTGTTCCCTAGCCCATCTGCTGGTGCCAACGCCAGTTGTCACTTCAGTCCCCGACGAGCCTGAGTATGCCATAGCAATGGGGCAATCCTACAACGCCATGGGCGAGCCTCTACGACAGCAGCGACTGAGAGAAATCGTTTTATTTCTAAGGAGCAATGTCTTCCTCCGCCTTGTTCGGTAGCCGCCGCATTCTGGTGCAAATGTCAATTGCGGCTCCAGCACATGCGACAGTCCAACAGTTTGTGCGACAATCCACGTATTATTTCTTGGCGTTCTTCAGCTCGACATCGCTATGTGAAGGTTAGACTTGCTAGTTCCGTGCCTCTGCTGGGTCGCTTACAAGATCAAATCGGAGTTGGGCGGGATGTGGCCAGGGAAGCCGCTGCAATCATGGGTCAGCCAGCCCTTCTTCGGCTTGCTTCTCACGCTGCAATGCGTCTTACCGGGCGCCGTATCCAAAGTCGCTGGTAATGTTGAGGGTGGCCTTCTCGCCGACCTTCATCTGGGTAACGCCGTCGTCCCATCCTGGAGAGATGTGAGCGAGGCGGACGCCACAATCCCGTCAGCGACCCGTACCTTTGATGACCTGGCCGACGCCAATCTTGACGACAAAGTCGCCTCGGCCGACGGAGGAGTCGAACCTGCCAGCAGTGGAAGTGTTGAGATTAGCGCGCGCTCCCTCCCGTCTCTCAGAGCAGTTCCACGTACTGCTTGCCCTTGCTGTTGGGCTGGGAGCCGTCCTTGAGCCACCCGGTGTACTCAATGGTCACGGTGTCGCCAGCCACGGGCTGGGCACCGCTGCCTTCGGTAAGCGTAGTCTTGGTAACGCCCATGGTGATTGATTGGCGCAGGTAATTGTTCTTCTCTGTTAGGTCGTCGGTGCGGTGTAGATGAAAAGTCAAAGTCTGGTCGGGAAGCTCATGGAAGCTGGACGATGGTGGGGTACAGGAAGAGGCAATGACGACACTCGAGACATGGCCAATCAAGGGAGGCTCGCCCCTCCCTGCAGCTGCTTCTGGTTAGCTGTCAGCGCTGCGCCGCTGCACCGACCATCAAGCCGCCGCTTGCCCTGGACTTTAAATAGCTCAGCTCTTCGATTGCTCGATACCAGTTGTGCCTACAGATACGTCAGATATTGTAAAGACTGTCAAGTGACAAACAAAGGGCGAGGCTAAGGGAATCCCCAACTACTCTTGCAAAAATGTCTCATTTAGAACCTGGGAGAGTGCTTGTACCCTACCTATCCCTAGCGGTCTATAACGTCTATAACCAAGGTTTGCACACTCCGTATAAGTTTGACATACAACAACCCAAGTAGGAATATTCTGTATATAAACCTTCGGACCGAAATGCACACCTTTTCCACCACATTCTTCTTGCTAGCCCCCAATCCTCAGCCGGACTGCGCCGCGGTACAGGTTTGACGGCGTTTAGCTCTTCTGTGCCCAGCCTATCTGGTTCTTGCCACCGTCAAAGACGACATAAGCTGCCTTGAGCGCGATATCACCAAATATGGCAAAGTTGAGCCCCCCAGAGGACTGGATGCCGCCAAAGCACTTGCTACCGCTTGCCGTGGCGTAGTTGACGAGACTGCCAGGGACGGTGATCTTGCCACTGCCGACGGCGAAAGAAAAGTCGGGCAACTCGGAGCTACAGTCAAAAGTGTAGCCGCCTTGCTGCTGGTCATTGGTGGCACCGGGGACCTTTTGGTAGTAAGCTTTGACCAGGTCGTCGCTGGCGAGGAGCAGAGTGGTGCCGGTGTCGGCAATGGCCTTGAAGTTGCCGCCAATGTCACTGCTGGTGCTGAACTGCCAGAATCCCTGACTGCTGTCGACTGGAGCATAGATAACATTGCTAGCTCCATCGGGGATGCTGCCAAAGATGTAGCTTCCAGGAGTGTTGTGCTTCAGGTCTGCGACAAATAGAGGGGAGTCGAGGCTGCCAGAAATGTTGTCGAACCATGTCTTTTGCGCGGTGGGCTTCACAGCGTTGATTGAGCTGAAAGCGAGTCCGACAAGTCCGTCGTTATTTCCCGTGGCGAACTGTTGAGAAACCTGCTGAGCAGACTCGACAGCCTGGTTCTGCACACTGAGGCCCCCGATGGTGACGGTATCTGTGTAAACGTCGCCGGACGAGGACGACTGGTCGCCGTATGTGACCTTCCAAGTCGCTCCGTCCACCTTCTTGGCGGTGCTGCTCTTGCCGGGGGTGTAGAGGTAGTAGCCCTTCGAACTACCGGCGTCGGTCTCCGTGGAGAATACCCAGAGATCGGAGCTCCCGGTATCAAAGTCGAGGTTAAGGACCTGGGCTGGTGTACCAATTTTGACAGGCACGAGGTACTCCAGATCATCCTTGTCAGGCGTGGCTACGGCAGTTCCGTTGCTGAGCTTCCTGTGCGACGCGTGGACATTGTCGACGGCCTTGAGGAGCGCCTTCGATACCGGAACGCCGTACTTGTGGTAGGCTCGGGCTACGGCAAGAGGTCCGTTGCGGCCAGTGAACCCTTTGTTGGTAGCTCGCTTCACCTCAAAGGAGCCCTGCGTTGGCGCCATGACCTGGATGACACTGCCAGCCGCAACGGAGACGGATAATGCAGCTACGAGGAAGCCGCCAAAGGCGTTTGTGGGATGCATCTTGAAAGTAGTCGCCGTTCAAATCCTTTGAAATTGTTCTAGATTTCGAGTTTGAAGGAATTTCCGCAATGCTATTCGCGAGTTGCAAGTACTAGTCAATGGCTCCCTTCCTTCTCTTGGCAAAGCCTTGAGCCACTATTTATCGTTTTGAAGCAGCGGCCGACATGAACTCGCATGATAGCATCCGCCATGATAGCTACGAAAGCTTAGTAGTGCAGCTTCGGACATAGAGTACGAGAAGAGAAGGTCAATAGGTAAGACGATTGGATTCATTGTTCTGATCGCCAGGCGACGATGCTTCCTAGTCCCTCTAAACTTCCAAGCATCCAGTGTACGGCCGAATGTGGTACCTATAGCACGCACTATGAGCGAACTTCTGTGACTTGATTAATCAGGTATCATGTGAGTGCTGCATGCAATGGATAATGCCGATCCATGCATGCTGATCGCACCAAGTATGGCAACGCGCTGATGAAACAAGCCGATCTCTCTTCGCTTGTGGAAATCTGACAGCGAGTAAACGTTTTGATGTGCCGGAAAAGCGGCAGCCGTGGTGAAGCAACTTCCGCATCAGTGGTTGCTCCGTAGTCCAGGAGGATTCCGCTGGAAAAGGAGTCGCGGCTGGGCTTCTCGAAAGGGTAGGTTTCGTCGTGCTGTGCCGGCAAGCCGGGTCTTCAGGGCGTACTTGTATACTTTGTTTCAGCTCAAACTGCTAGGCTAGGATCGTGACGATCTGAGACAGGCCAGGGCTGAGGATTGACGATCAACGTGGCCGCTACGGACCACAGGTGGGCCACGCCGTTAGTTGGAGGACCCTCATTATCACCCGTGTTCCGGACCAGGACATCCACTTCGGGGTGCTGAAAATAGACGTTATCTTCCTAAGGATCAACCGTCTGGCTGGTACCAAAGTGGTTTGTCTGTACAGGGATTGGGGATATCCGGAGGACAAAGAACATTGAGTGGCAGGCCTGGACTCTTGAGGCTACGAACGCAAGCGACCGTCTTTAGCAGCTCAGGATCTCTTCTGTACGAAGATTTTGCTTCATGCATCTGGCAACAACGTCAAAGCCCAGCAGCCATATACATGTATCACCTTGTATTATGGACGCGCTGTTGGGGGAGCTGTGTTGCCTCGGTGTATGCATGAGCTTGCGCCAATGCCCAGTATCAATGATAATGTTTCGTCCGAAGCTGACATGAATGGGATGGCATATCCTCTATAGCTCGGTGCATCTAATGAGAATACGCACGTCGTACTCTTTATTACATTGCACACAGGTTTTGGCCCACCGGCCTGATGACAAATCTCGTATTGAAGATTACCCTTTGCACATAGCTTCCTGTTTTGGTGTATGTGAGCTGCATGAACTTTTGGAATGCCCCGATAAGAAATGTTCAACGCTAATAAAAAACCCGTCGACTCGGAAAGGGGCGATTCGAAGCTGGAGCGAGGATCACGGCAAGACTTGGGGGAATTACGAGCTTCATAACCACATAACCTAGGAATAGGCGGATACGAAAATAGAACTCTCCTCCTGGTTAATATAAAGACTCATTATTATACATACAGAAAGGGCACATGTAGCGTCACAGATGTAGACACGCAGACCCGTTGCTTGCCCTTGAGAGCATGTGATGCGTGAGTTGACTGTCGCCTTCCTCTGGACTCTGCTCTTGGCATCAACCTCCAGTGTCTGCTATCAGCCTAGTCGGAGCAAGTCAATATCCAGTCAAAGTCAGATATATGGGTATCAAGGAGAGAGACTTACTACCACCGCCACCACAACCGCCACCTCCTCCACCTCCGCAGCCGCCTCCTCCTCCTCCGCAACCACCACCGGTGGCACCACAGCTGCCGGCAGCACATGCTCCTGCCTAGATATGCGTTAGTCCGTTTGTAAAAACTGCGAACTGGAGTCCATGAAGCTCGAAAAAAGCCCAATGAACCACTTACTCCTGCAGCGCTGCAGGCCACTGCTCCGCAGGCTCCCACACCACCGGCGCCACACGTTCCTGCAGCGCAGCTGCCCCAGGAGCCAGCGCCGGCATTAGCGTAGGCAGGGTCCCATCCGTAATACATGCCAGGAGCAAAGTACATGGGATACATGAACGGTGAATACACTGTTCTGCAGCATCAGCATTTGTTGCACAAGTCTGGGACTCATGGGGAGGCTGTCCGGGGCAAGCCATACTGTAGTAAGAGTATCCCCAGTGGTCGTAGTACTGATCTCGGGGAGGCAACTTGCGTCCCTTCTTCTCGGCACGCTTCGTCGCCTTTTCGTAGTTGCGCTCGAGCTTTTGCTGATGGCGGGCGCGCATATAGCTACCCAGTTTCTGTCGCTCGGCAGTCTCGAGGGATCGGACGGCGTTGTGAGCTGAGATGTGAGCCGAGTTATCCGGGGGGCAAAGCCGCGCGGCTCCTGAGCTGTGAAATGACTCTGACATCTTTTCTTCCCTCGAGACGCGGAGGAGCTTGCCAAGCGACGAGATTTGCGCAGAACGTATTGCTGAGAACAGTCAGTCTCTTCAACCCCAGCAAGGTCAACGGCAACGACATACTTTCACAGTACCAGCAAGTGCATTCGCTGTATATCTCGCCGAATGTCTCTTGGTACGTCTTGGTCGTCCACTCAAACGCTGCGCTGAGTTTGCTCTCGTCAATTTTATCGTCATGGTCAATGAGCTCGGCTGTCCTCTCAACTGTGTACGCATAGTAGGCCGCCGGGCTCAGCTGGTGCGTGTGCCAAGCCAGGTCAACGTCCAGTGTCGGGACGGCGACATGCATGGGATGCGCCTTTATTATGGCCATGAATCGCCAGTACTTTGTGATCAACCGCTGCATGGTGTCTCGCGCCGTCGGACTGTGCAGCCAGTCAAGCTTACACATCTTTTCGATGAAGACGCCTTGTCGCATCACCGCGCCGCCGAGGTCGAGCGCAAACGACGAAAAGTTCTCCCAGTATCTGCTCATCATCTTGCGGACGCAAATCTTGGACTGTGGGTGCAAGCGATACCGTTCCCAGATGGTTACGCCGAAAATCTGGCGGAGTCGCTGGTCATCGCCGATCGTCTCCTCTATCATTGCCCGCACCGTCGCCATGGTGGGGTGCGGATCGCCGTCGAACCGCAGCAGGTCCAATATCTTGATGCGTAGACCCAGCTGGATCATCCGGTTCGGAAAGATGAGTGGGCATTTTTGCAAAGTTGGAGGCGAGGGCACGCGCTCCGGTCGGCCGGTTTGCGGGTCGAGCAGCGTGCCTGGCATGGGAACGGAGCGGCTGAGAAGCAGAGCTGCGTCTTGCACAAACTTGGAAACAGACAGGAGCTCCTTGTAATTCCCACGCTCGCACGTGGAGCATGAATGACTGAACTGGCCATCTCCGTAGCCATGCCCGACCAGCTCAGGCGCCCTGGCGAGCAGTCAGCATCGAGGCCCCGGCGGATACGGTTAGCAGGAGTCTTTGTACCGGTCTGGCTTTGCACCTTCGTCCATTCCGCACGTCGTCCACGGTACATCGTCTACTCGCAGGCAGAAGGGACACTTGATGCTCTTGGTCGGGGAATCGTCCTGGTTTGCCCAAGACCGACCAGTCCGCGCTGTCCAATGCTGTTTGGCTCCGGCAGACACAGTGTAGGTGCAGCGGATGTCGATGGCTTCATTGAGGACGTGCCACGGCATGCCAGAAGTCCAATACTTGCCTAGACCGTGCCGCATGGTGTCTTCGAGGAATGCCCGCGGGTTGAGCATGTGCGCGTGGAAAACCATCAAGACATCTAGTTTCTGTCAGCTGCTTCCGAGAGTCCCCCTTCACATCTGCAGACACGAACCTAGAGGCGGTAGCATATGTTCCTCCCAGACGGCTCGGGTCCCATCCGAGGGAAACCCCGAGTATCTGGGGCTGCCCGAGGCCTCCATGTCTGCCTCCCTCAACATGACCCCGTCCAGGCTGTGCCACCAGGACTCATAGCGGTCAACGGCGCGTGCGACAAAGACAGCCCATCTCTTCTCACGGATTTTGCTGAGGGCGATTTTGCGTTTGTCGTCCTCTGTGAGCTTGGCCATGTCGCCGTCAGGGATGGCTCCCGTGGACAGGTCCTCCCTCGGGTCGTCGGCGCGACTGTCCCATATGTTCCAGAGGCCATCCGTGTACCCGACATCCTCCTTCATACCCTGAAGCGCATGGAGAAACTTCAGGTGCGCCAAACACATGTCGGGATCGGGGGTTTTCGGCGTTCGCAACAGCGACAGCACTGCGAAGGACGCAGTCACGTCAACATCGTCGGGTGATGGACGGCGGCGCTCCGTCGCGTCGCTGTACCCAGGGGGCGGCTCGTCATTGCCGTCAACGGTCTGAGGCCTGGTGTTCGTACTGTGTGCTTCATTCATGTCGTCTTCGGGCGGGGAGTGCGGGGTGCCTGGAGAAGATGAACGCTGTCAGACTGGTGGCCCCCAGTCCCGGGGCTCGTGGAGTCGCGCCGATTGCGTGCAGGTCCCTCGCTGCTTGATGAACTCGGTTGCTTGTGAGTACGGTGCAACGAGGAACAAAGGGTTGAAGCGTCAAGTGATGCAGGCGGTGCACAAACTCGAGGCCAGAGCACGGGCCGAAACAGGATACCCGTGGCGACCTGTTTTTTTGGCGACGCCAGGGACAACACCGAACCACACTGCAGCTGCTGTTGGTGGCGTCAACTTATAATAGACCACGTGGAGTTGTGGACGAGCCTTGGGCCGCCCTGATCTCGTGTGCGTGATGCCTGCGAGTAAGAAGTTGCACAGACGACGTCATAGCTGATGCCTCCCAGCGGCGGCGACAGGCCGAGACACAAAGTCGCGTTGAGTGGCCACAACTGAGCCGGTGCAGATGGCGCTCATTCGACCCCAATCTGACTGCCTAGCCAAGCAGCCAAGCGAGGTACCTACCTAACTTTCACATCCCACAGGGCCAGCTTTAGTTGCCCGTGGCCCCACCTACCGCGCCTAACTAGGTACATTGGGGTCTCTACTCGTAGACCTCTAGACCTGGAGTCAACAGAGTCTCTAGGTCACTCAGTGCTGGCGTGTCGCAACCACATGGTGGGCGAACTGGTAGCCTTGGGACCCAGAAACTGTCTGGCAGCTGGAGTACATACGATTGCTTGGGGAGACACAGCCATGCCGGACCAGGATGAATGCGGTGGTTTATTCCGAGCTGTCTCATCACCCTTCACGTTAGCGACGCGCCACAGATTAGTGCAACATATCAGGACAGTAGGTACTGAGAGGCATTCCAACATGCACCGACAACAGACGCCCTGAAGCAAGCTCCCTGTGGTATTGCAACACTTTGAATATTACATTCTGACAATCACTCCGCTTTCCAGTGGTATGTGGCGGCCGGATGATCAGCCGGGGGTCTCGCAACCCCCTTCTTACCATGTATGTTTTCCCGGTACGTTCCACCATCCACAGCGTAATCGTCCCAAAAGATACCGCGCTGTCTGAGAACAGGCAAGAGGTGTTCAATGACCTCCTCGAAAGATTCAGGCATAAGCGTGTACGCCAGGTTAAAGCCGTCGACGTCGGCCTCGGCGACCCACCTCTCCATCTCGTCCGCCACCTTGTCTGGAGTGCCAACGACAGTGGCTCCCAAGCCGCCGACCTTGATGTGGTTGGCGACCGTATGCTTTGTCCATTTAGGCACCCCAGGCGTCGACTTGGACCAAGCCTCTACGGCTGAGCGGATTGCGTTGGACTCGACGTGGCGAAGCTCCTCGTCATCGCCATACTGGGCCAGGTCGATTCCAGTCCACCCTCCAAACAGGGCCAAGGCGCCGTCTTCCGATCCGTAGCTGAGAAACTCGCGATACTTGGCATCGGCTTCATCTTGCGTCTTGCCGATGATAGGACAGAGCATGGCCAGGAACTTGATGGAGCCGGGATCGCGGCCGTACTGGGCCTTGGCCGTTGCCCGAATGTCTGCAACATTCTTGGCCACAGTCGACGGGCTGTGCCCAGCCACGAATACAGCCTCAGCGTGCTTTGCCGCGAAGTTCCTACCTGAACTCGATGTCCCAGCCTGCATGATGACTGGGGTCCGCTGTGGCGATGGCTGACAGATATGAGGGCTTGGTACCGTATAATACTTGCCGACGTGGTCAATCGTACGAACAAGCTTAGGATCAGTGTAGACTCCATTATCGCGGTCTAGCTTGACTGCGTCGTCTCTCCACGACGATTGCCTGAGACATGAGTCAGATGAAGAGTGGCGCGATGCGAAGATTATCCTTACCAGAGCTTGTAGGTAACGTTGACGTATTCCTCGGCAATGGCATATCTCTCGTCGTGTTTTGGCTGCTCAGTGTAGCCCAAGTTCCTGGCAGCCGAGTCGAGGTAGCCTGTGACGATGTTCCAACCCAGTCTACCACCGGAAAGGTGGTCCACTGTGCTCAATCGCCGTGCGAGGTGATATGGCTGCTCGTACGTGGTCGCTATGGTGACGCCGAATCCGAGGTTCTTCGTGGCTGCTGCCATTGCGGGAACGACTGCCAGTGGCTCGTTGACAGGCCACTGCGCTCCCGATACCACGGCAGGGTCTGGGTTTCGTGGGCCTTTGTAAACATCGTACGCACCCTGTCAGGCAGTTAGTGACCTCTGCGATATTCTGGGTCGGCTCATGGTGACCTACGAGGACGTCGGCAATGAATATTCCGTGGAACTTTCCCCTTTCCAATAGCTTAGCCAATTCAACCCAGTGAGAAACATTATTAAAGTTCCACGAGCGGTCGCGAGGGTGCCGCCATAGCCCGGGTGACTGATGCCCACTGCAGGATTCCACAAACGCGTTGAGGATGAGCTTCTTCTTGGTGTTGCCGTTTGTTTGGGCGGTTGCGGAAGCCATGATGCTCGCGGGGCACTCACTCGATTGATCTGGAGGAGATGAATTGGTTTAGACAGAAATGCTGGGCATTGGATGATGCAGGTTTCGGAATAAGATTCTGATTGATATTGCAACATATATATATTGAGCTACCGGTTATAAGCGTGGAAACGATCAGTGATGCGCGGTTCCTGGTGATACCTCAAGCGTCGTAGTCAGGTCCGATGTAATATGGCGCCATACTGTCTTCCGCAAACGCAATCCACCAACCATCTAACAGAACGGCTGCGGTCGAACGGCTAGTCTCACCTGCCAAGAATTAACCAACTGATGCAGAGAAGCATTTCAAGCAATTTATCTGCCGAGCTTCGGTAGCAACCCATGTGGAGTTCCGCAGGTGGTCTCATCGGGATGATCATACCAGACAGGGGTATCGCGTCATCGAAGCTAAAGGAACGAAAACCGCCATCTTTGTGATAATATTGAAGACGACATGTTGCGAGTTCGGAAGCAAGACCGTAATATTGATTATATCTCATGATGGATGTTGGTCAATAAAGCTTGGCCGCCCTCAACGCTGATCTCCTCTTTGACACCGCCCAACTTCTAGCGACGATGTGGATAATCGGACGAGATGCTGCTGATGCCAGTGGCGCAGTTGCACCACCCCTGCCTCAAGCTGCCGGATATGCAGTCGTTATTGCGATTGGGTTCTTGATCGCGCTGGTGATGATAGCAACAACGCGCCTGCTCAAGAAGACAGTGGGCGAAGACAACAAGACCACCGAGATGTTTATGACAGCCAATCGAAGTGTTGGTACCGGATTGACAGCATCCGCAGTGATATCGTCTTGGCTTTGGAGCACTGCCATGCTGGGAAGCACCTTGGTAGGCTACAACTTTGGAGTTGCCGGGCCGTTCTGGTTTGCAGCCGGGTACGTCGCAGCTAGCTGTTTGGGGAGAGGAGATGACCCTGCTAACCCTGCCTTCCCAGGTGCTCTCCAATGATTGTGTTCTTCGCCGTTCTCGGAATCACATGCAAGATGAGAATTCCAGAGGCCCATACACTGCTCGAAATTGTCAGAATACGGTACGGCAAACTGGGGCACATTGTCTGGATCGTCTTGTGCCTCATCAACAACATCATTGCAATTGCAAACATGCTTCTTGGCGCTAGCGCTGCGATTTCCGCTTTGTAAGTGGACATTGATTTAGAAGAGTAGAGTCCAGTTCGACACGACTGACACGGCTTAGGACCGGTATGCACGTCGTCGCCGCAACCTTTCTCTTGCCCGTCGGCGTTGTGTTGTACACCTTCGTCGGTGGGATAAAAGCAACTTTCCTTACCGATTACTTTCATACCTTTGTCATTACAATCATTATATGCTTCTTCACCGTCAAGACTTTTGTTGTTCCCGAAATTGGTTCTCTCGGTGGCTTGTACGATATCATGGTCAACCTTGGCCAGTCGCGTCCCGTTACCGGCAATCAGGGAGGGTCATATTTGACAATGACGAGCAAAGATGTGAGTGACATAGCTACTGTGATTGGGGTCCTGCTTGCTCATAAACTCTGTCTAGGCCATTCTTTTCGGAATAATACACACGTGAGTTTAACCCAGAGGCGAATATCTATAAATAATAAAGAACTGACCTCCCTGTTTCAGCCTCGGAAATTTCGGATTGGTATTACTTGACACAGGGTTCTTTGCAAAAGCCTTTAGTGCAGCACCTCACGCCGTTGTCCCCGGGTACATCGTCGGTGGGATTGCTTACTTCGCGATCCCCTGGTGTCTGGGAACGATAATGAGCTTTGCGGCCCTAGGGTTGGAAGATACTGAGCGCTTCCCAACGTTTCCGAGGCGCATGTCCACCAGCGAGGTGTCAAACGGACTGGTACTGCCATATGCTGCTGTTGCCATTGCTGGCAAAGGCGGTGCCACCGCTGTGCTTCTCATTACCTTCATGGCTGTCACGTCGACAATAAGCGCACAAGTCATCTCCGTGTCTTCCATTATCAGCTTTGACATCTACCGGCAGTACTTTAATCGGAACGCGAGCGACCGAGACGCCATTCGCTGGAGCCACATCGGAGTGGTGGCTTTCGGAGTCTTTTCAGCAGCCTTCTCCACTGCCCTTTACTACGGCAAGGTCGATCTGGGGTGGACCCTCTACATGCTCGGAGTCTTGACATGCCCTGGTATCTTCCCGACAGTCTTTACCATCCTCTGGAAGAAGCAATCCAAAGCAGCCGCCGTCATCTCGCCACTCCTCGGCATGGCAACTGGAATCGGTGTTTGGCTGGGCTCCGCGTCGGCGCTGTACGGAGACGTCAGTGTGACCTCGACGGGGCAGACTCTGCCATGCGTCTACGGCACTGTTGCGTCTGCATTCAGTCCTGGCTTGTTTTCGGTTGTCATCTCGCTGGTAAAGCCCGCCAATTACGACTGGGCAGACTTTCGAAACGAGCGGCTTGCTTTTTCCACAAGCCCCGCTGGTGACTCGGATGAAGACACTAAAGCGCACGAGGAGATTGTGAGGAGGTATTCGGACGACAAGGCCAGGCTCAAGCGATGGGGAAGGCTTGCAGCCCTGTGGGCTGGCGCGACCTTTTTGGGACACTGGGTTCTCTGGTAAGCCACAGTCTGGACGCCCTGCAGCATCCCCGACTAACGAGTTGTGACAGGCCGCTTCCGATGTATGCCTCGAAGTACGTGTTCGGACGAGGCTTCTTCATTGCGTGGGTCGTCGTCTCGATCATCTGGGTGTGGTGCACGATGCTGGTGGCTGGATTCTTTCCAATTCTCGACGGGTGGCGACAACTGCGACAGGTCTACCAGGGAGTGAGGCGCAAAACAGTCCATTACCCTTCAGAAGGGAATTCTAGTGCTGAGTGAGAACCGCGGAAGCCATCGGATTCATGTTCCGATGTTCATAGCTATCTGGGCTGGAGGGATCAAGTACAGAGCAGAGCCCCTTTAATACGAAACAAGATTGAATCAAGCCTATGGCAGATGTATCGACATGGTTTGGGCGCACCCTCCGTATCTGTACTATTGTCATGGCGAACCAATGGTTCCGAACCTGTCTAAGGAGTAAATTGTTCCGAGGCGTGGCTGAGGCGTGCGTGGCTGGCTCTTTATGATACAAGTTCATTTGTGCACGTGTAATGGCAGCTGCCAGCCGGTTGTCGGCTGCCAGTCAACCATCATCATGGATTCATGGCTCACCATGCCAAGGACGCATCTGCTGCCCCAGCATGAGGTGCTTTTGCCCTAGGAGCGGAGCAAAGTGCACGGCTTCCGTTACCCGTCTTGCCGTCCTCCTTCCGGCCGGCTGAATTCTTTGTGGCTCCAGGTCTGTTTGGGGTCGCGCCACTGTGGGTTGCTTCTGCCTCGTTCCCATCTTGGTCAGGGCCCCAGAATCCCCTGACATCAGAAGGCGGCCACTGGCTGTGCCCCACAATGCCATGACTCGTGGAAGCAAGGCTGCTCCGTCCGAAGTACGTGCTCGTAGAGGTAAACCTGAGCTGTCGCAGCAGGGCTGAATCTCGAAGCGACAGACGTCAGACGGTTCGGAGTGCGCTTCATACTGCTCGGAAGGCCATTCGTCTAGGATCTCACGGACGAAGACTGACAGCTGGTTTAAACGCTGCCACCCGCAGTAGGGTTCAACAACTGGCAGAGCGGGGCAGCTCGGCGACTTGGTCTTTCTCGACGACTCTTTACGGCGTTCTAGGGAATCGGTTGCATGCGGCTGGGGTAACTAGCAGGCGCCTCAAGCAGCCAAGCAATTGATGGTGATGCTGGCCAACACGCTATAAGCCCAGCGGCTGGCCAGCACCAACAGCTGTCGACGATCGACGCCTCTACGGAGTAGAGCTCCCCACAACCCCTTTCTTTCTGGTTTGAGGTTCTTCTTTACCTACTACCCTTGCGTCATGTGCAAGATGCGGGCGATTATTACTACCCTGGGTGCTCCCGCGGTTGCATGCTAGGCAAGTTCCAATCCCGTCCAGCCCCAACGTCACCGGCGTGCTCGGATGAGTCGATCACTGTCACAATGTCCAGTCTTGCGGCAGAGTCATGGGCTTGGTACGGGCTGACCTGGCTGGTGGTCGCCATCAGAATGTGAGTCATGTCAGCTGGGTTCCCTGGATCCATTCAATCGATGAACCGATCTGACCGACGTCTGTGTATCATTCTAGGGTTTCCCAGGTTCTTCTGCGAGGATCAGTCCAGAAACTGAAGACCGACGACTACTTGATGATGCTTGCCATGGTAGGTTTGCCTCTTGAGCCGAGCCATGGGCACAGCTATTCTAATGGCCAGGTTAGGTAACCGATACAGTTCTCATCATCTCCATAAACATCATCTCGAACACCAACAGTAACCTTATCGATCCGAACCACCCAGCCCCGCTCACGCCAGAAGACATTGAACAACGAGTGTTCGGCTCCAAGATGGTTCTGGTAACGGAGCAGATGCAGCTCCTCACTATTTGGATCATCAAGGCCTGCTTGCTGCTGATGTACTACCGTTTGACGTATGTGTCTGCCTCTTCCTCAACTCGGACGCGGTCGCTCTAGACGCATTTGTAACACAGGAATAGGCTGAGCTTGAGGGCAAACCTTGCTGTCAAGATCGTGGCTGCCTATGTCGCAATTGGCTTCATCTTGATGCAGGTTCTGTACCTGGGGGTATGGTGTCGGCCGTTCAGCGAGTACTGGGCCGTCCCGACAGACAATCGTGAGTTTGCTGTTCTTCCAGCAGCAGCGCACGCCCGGCTTACACGCACCTATAGCTCAATGCTCCGCTGCCACCAACCACCTGATAACCAACGCCGTCCTCAACATTTCCTCCGACATAATGATCATTCTCATACCGATGCCCATTTTCCTGCAGTCTCGGATTGCCTTTAGGAAGAAGATGATACTCATCGGCGTCTTTGCGCTTGGCGGATTCACTGTTCGTTGTGGCCCTGTCTTTGCCTGCTATGGATTAGGAGGTGCTAACCTGAGCTTAGATTCTCTGTGCAATTCTGAACAAATACTACAGCTTCAGCGAGCCTTACGGATCGCAATGGACGTTCTGGTACATCCGCGAGTCGTCTACGGCCATCATCGTGGCTAACCTGCCGCTAACATGGACGCTTTTCCGCCGCCTGTTCAACCTAAGATCCTTCGTCGGTAGCGGTGATGCCTCTAAAATACGAAGCGGGCTGCCGGCGTCCTCCTTTCGATCCCAAGCCCAAAGAAACACCCGGAGCGCGGGCCGCACCAGCGGGGATGGTGTAGACGTGGACCCATCGGACAGTCAGGAGCAGATTAACAAGGCCTATGGAATCTCCCTCAAAATATACCAGCGCCATGACGTACAAGTCAGCACGGAGCCTGCGGGATCAGGCGAGAGTAGACCCAACTCCCGAGACGAAGGCCTTGTTACTACGACTATTGAGGGAGGCATGCAGGGCAGTCGGCTTGATGCGGAGACGGCGCCTGAACGATCCCCTGGCCCTGTTGTACATGTTGCATTGGGGGTTTAATAGATTTTCAGGGGTCTGGCTCCAGCTAATATGGACTGCATGTCAAACGGTGAGGGGACTTCAAATTATTATACCCCATATATTCAACTTGCAGATTTTGGGCAATGGCCTTACTCATGCTAGAACACGACTCAAATTTACTGTGCCATTCTGGTGTTGGTCCGTTTTCCAAGTTGCCAGATGGGCGGCCAAGGACAGCCTCGCGACGTCCGAACATGGAGATTCCATTTTCGAACCCAGCACAAGCCACCCTGTACTTCGTAATAAAGGGAAAAACATTAGTTGGCCTCCCTTTGCATCTCTCAAGCGATTGATGTATTAGCCGTTTCGTGTTGATCCATCGTGTTCATGGCGTGGCACCAGTGCAGAGTGTGGTGTCTTTTGGGTGTCAGGTCTGTGGGCTACGGGAGCCGACCCGGGAGGCTGGCCTAGGGCTCGTAGCAGGCCACTCCGAGCGGAACGTTATTCTACTACAGGCGTTGCCTCAATTGGTTCGATGTCTACTCGTAGCACGTTGATCGCCGTTCCGTCCCGCACTAACGAAAACTGGAGGCGCCGAGACATAGCGCTCTGGGACCAAATGTACCAGATCGCTGCTTGCTACAGTGGTGTAGGCTTGTCACTTGAGTATCAAGGCCGAGATGTCTCGTTGATGAATTGCAGATAGTTGCACGGCTCAGTATTTGCCTTTAAAGCTGCTGTATCTGGAGGAGGCCTGGCAAGAATGTTGCCGAGTGGTCGCTGATTCACATGCGACATGGATCGTTCAAATGCCCCGCGACGTTCGACCTCGGCATTAGTCACAGAGCTGCAACCTGCAACGAGCATTCCAGCTCTGTACTCAGTCTTTCTCCCTCGTCGTCCCTGACAAGAATATTGGAGCCTGACCGTTGTCGACAAGTCTGCATACTCGATCCCGCCCAAGAATCTGGCTGTTCAAAACGCCAGTCAACGAGCGATTCAACAGCTCCGCGATTCTGATACCACGTCGATACCACATCGATACCCGTACGTGGCTTTAAACGCCCCTGGACACAACATCAGCCTTTTCTGGCAGCACTTCCTCAGCGCCACCCAGCATCATGGCGTTCGATAAGCTCCGTGCACTCGACACTGCCATACTGGTAATTTCGGCGAGTGCGGCAATCCTCTACGGCATACAGATCCGTGCAACTCCAAGTCACTCTCGCATGATCTTCAAGGCCGCCTCCACGACACTTCTCTCACTCTTTGCGGCCTTTCGTGGGGAGTCGTCGCTACTTGTACTCGCACTGGCTTTGGGCTCGGTAGGCGACGCTTTCCTTGCCTGGCCTGGAGAGAAAGCTTTCCTCCGCGGACTTGGGAGCTTCCTGGTAGCTCACATCTTCTACATTGCCCTGTTTTCTCGTCTTGGAGACGGTGTTGAGCAAATCTTCTCCGAAAGTTGGCGACAGGCTCTCGCCACGGCCATGATAGCCCTGGCTCCCGTCATGGGCTTTGTATTGGTGCCGAGAGTAGGCTCGGCACTGCGTTTGCCAATCGTCGTCTACTCCTCGGTAATTCTGGTCATGGTTCTTGCGGTCCTCACTATACAAAATGAGCAAGTTATTACGGGCGCTGTTCTCTTCGCTCTGTCGGACTCCATTCTCGCGACCGATGAGTTTGTGGTCCCAGCTGAGTCGCACCATCGCGTGTGGATGCAGTATGCTGTTTGGTCTTTCTACTATTTTGGTCAATTTCTTATTGCCTCTGGATTGTGAAAGTATTATAGGATAGTAAAAAATGCCTGTTGCTGTCCAGGCTCCCTGTACCAATCTCAAGCTCGAACATTTTCCGACCTGGATGCTGCTAGAGTCTTTGGAGTGTAATTGGGTTCAAGGAATAGCCATTGTATGCAATGGAACTGCAAATACTCATAAATTAGCCTTCCCTTTAATGCTTGCCGGATTTAAGTGTACCCCACAGTCCCGAGACGTGAGTCTCGTGACGATTGGGAAGGGGGGAGACGGGAGGCATCTCCGTTGAGCAGGGGCGACTTGTATTCTGGGAGAGCCTCGATAGTAGAAAGGCCCCTCCAAATAAGTAGTCGACAATTGGAGAATTTCCAACGATATAGATACTATGGTTGAGAGCGTGTCTGTAATGTCTAACTAGCACACTTGCCGCATTGTAACAAGCACAAGTCCCAGGGTTCTTCTCGGCATCCACAGCCGATCTCACTTCGAACGATAATCATAAGAGTTCCCAGCAGTGAATTGGATAAAACGGCTGCTAAAATAGGTCGGCTTCCGCGGCGGCTTACCTATATCCCCTAAGGTCGCACACTAATGCCGCACGATGTGCCCATTCAGATTCCCAGTGTTCTCCAACACGAACGTTGCTAGCTATAGTCAGCTTAACCCACCAGACTACCGTTGCACGTACGTTTCATTCTTACACGCTTCCGATTGCAGGAACGGGTGCGGAGAAATTATTCCCACAAAACAGAGGTGCTGGTCATCATGTTAGGAGAACACCGAGGCGTTTTGCGCCAATCATGTCGTTACTCGGCTTGGGAAACATTTTGAGGCAATCTGCTATCCTCTCCATTAAAAAAAAA
>JALHCA010000027.1:0-35708 GCA_024340505.1 Tolypocladium nubicola
TCTCTGATCTATTACCTACCGTGACACGACGCCCTGACCTTACTGCCAACATAAACCGCCGGTTTATCCCTTGGGAACCCAAACCGTCACATGCAGCTAGTGGTCGCCGGCGGTGCCCTCAAGTATAGCCAGGCCGTCGCACCTGGAAGCGAAAGGACCACAATCTTGTTGATTTTGCACCGAGGTTTGCGCAGGCTCGAGAGTTGGTACCCCTCTTTTCATTGCGAATCCCTAATAAACTAGGTATAGGTCGGAAATTGTGCATAGAGTTATGTCCTGTAGCAGTTTGCTACACCGTGGATCAGGGAGTAATTAAACAATGGGGATATTAACGTACGGACGAAAGCTGCGAGTACATGGATAGCCCGTAGGAAATCATGCAATTGAGTTCTGTCGAGTTGGCTAACGCGTGTCTTACCTCGTCGTCACTGGGCATGTCCCTGGTTCGAGGTACGAAGTACGAAGTACATACACGTAGGTCCTGAGCTCGATGGCCACCTGAATGGGTTGCACAAGCCATCTAAATCGAGCACAATCCACAACTCCAGCATAGATAGGGCTGCTTGATCAGCCAGAGTCCCCGACGACATCAGCCTCGAAGCGCAGCCATATGCGGTGTAGGGGTCGACATGCCAGCCCTTGCTGCGGCCCCGACGCAGGTATTCGTCCCTGGCACGGAGCACGAGTACTCTGTACGAATCATCTCGCCGTCCGTCCGCACGAGGCCCCGTGGCCGATGCGCATTTGCTCGGCGGCTTGATTCGCATGCGGCAACACCAACGCGATCTCCAGGCGCATTGGCACGAGGTGCGCGATCCCTCGCCACCCAGGTGAGCGTCTGGGGTGCATTCGACGCTTACCGTGCTCCGCATGGTGTGCCATCGCTCTGGGGTGGCCAATTCGGAATACGGATACGTTCATCCCTCGAGGTGACCAGATGGGAGCTCAATTTCAGTGCCCTGCTTCTTGATCTCTAGTCCCTAGTCATTGCCCATTCCGTATCTTGCTCTGCACCGCCGACCCGGAGCGCCCAGGTTTTCGCCCTGCTCCACGTCCGTCCGTCCATCCGTCTGCCAAACTTCTAGCAGCTCCACCTGTGGCCAGCACCCGACGAGCCCGACCCGACACGCACGGACGAATCTCTCTCACAGGCTCCCCCTCCCGTCTCTTGGCCCTATTTTTCCTCTCCTCGCGCCCTGCCCGTCCGCCGAAAGCCCTCGGCGCATTCCTACCTGACGACGAAGCCGTCCGCGCTGGGCCGCCGCACATTCGCGACAGCCGTGCCCGTACGAGCCCTTTCTTCTTCCGATCCGCCGTGTACTACCCAGCACCGCGCCGCGGCACTGTCGCGGAAGGCGGCCAAAGATCGAGGGCACCAGACAAGGGGAAAGGGGTGTGCTGGATCCGCTCAACGGCCACGTCCGACCAGTTGCGCGCCTCGCAAGCCGCCACGCCCAGGCTTTTGGGGAGTTGTCCTACCAAGAACCTAGCGCCCCGAGCCCCTCGGTGAGCCTTCTCGTCGATCGCGGCACGCTGCAGTCTCGTCGCAACATCGTCGTCGCCCTCTTCCGAGTCGAATCGAGCCGTGTCGAGTCGAGGCGGACGGAGCGCAAACCTCATGATATAACCGGAGCGCGCCCTGTCGCCTCGTCCGTTGCCATCGCACCACTACCCCGCGCTCCGGCGACCGACGATGCGCCGCCGACCATGTTGACGACATCTCCCATCCTGGCCAGCTCCGCCAATGCCTCGCCCGCCAGCTTCCGACGAGGCCACGCGCCGACACGGTCCCCGCAAGAGTCGCCGCGGCCGTCTCCCTCGAGGGCGCGACGGCCGTCGTCGCTGGTCGCATCGTCCCCTGGCGCCGTGGCGAGATCGCCTTCCCAGCTGCGTTCCAGGCGCTCTCCCGCAGCCGACGATGTAGCCATGTCGAACGAACCTCGCGCAGAAGGCCAGCAAGAGGCCATGCCGCCGCCGCCGAGTCTCCAGACCGGACCGCCACCACCCCCTCACCCTCCTGCCGTGCCAGCAGCCACGGCCTCTACATCTTCATCAGAGCATCCTCCGGATGTCCAGGTGCAGCAAGCGCAGTCGCCAAACAAGAGGCGAGGGTCGCCCAGTCAGCGCTTTGCCCAGGCCTCAGCATCGCCTTCACAGCCAGCCCTTCCGGAACAGTCCACCAAGCGATCCAAGCCGGACGAGCAGCCACCAAAGACTCTACCACGGTTGTATGAACATTGTGCAGTGGAGGACATGGTGGAGTTGATCTCGCACATGCTGGCCGAGCTGATTGCGACAAACGACGCGATTCGGATATCCAGCGGCGGGCTCACGCGCTTCCATTCGAGGTAGGCAGCGGGTTTGTGCTTGTGGGTTGATGTAGATTCTAACTCTGATACCAGGACCCCCCCAGGCATATCCGTGCGCGACTACCTCCATCGACTGGCGAGGCACGCCACACTCATACCACCACTTCTTCTGGCCATGGTCTACTACATCGACCGATTGTGCGCGCTGTACCCGGAATTCACCATCAACACCCTGACGGTCCACCGGTTCCTGATTACCGCGGCCACCGTGGCGGCCAAAGGCCTGTCCGACTCGTTTTGGAACAATACAACCTACGCCAGGGTAGGCGGCGTGCGAGTCGCAGAACTGAAGCTGCTGGAGCTCGAGTTCCTCTACCGGGTGGACTGGAAGATCGTGCCCAACCCCGAGGTCCTGGTGGCGTACTACCAAGGACTGGTCGAGCGCACGCCCGGATATGCGCTCGAATCGGATGGGTCTTCAGATGAGGATTTGGACGACGACGACGACGACGACGACGACGACGAGCAGCAAGCAGGCCCCTCCACAGCGTAGATCCCGCGCCATGGATGATGATACCCGGATGGCATATGTAGGCGCGTGCGGGCCGCGCGGCTGTGGTACTGCTTGAGGCTAGGCTGGCTGGGAGCACAGGAGCACATAATGATGATGTCGAAGTCATGAGACACGTTTGGGCAGTGGATAATTGAGAGAGCGCAATTGGCGTGGTGTCCGCTCATGTCAGCACACGATGGCGTTATGGACATATTTGTTTTAATTTTCATGTCAATTTCACGGAAGCAGCATCTTCGCAGGCAGTCAGAGTACCAATGAGAGAGGCGATGGCAGTAAGTGTCAGCACGTATATGTGTACATTGTGACAGACGTCCGTGTTCAGGTAGGCGTCGAGGGTCCAGGGAAGCTGGTTGGGGGCGTTGCAGTCCGCTACAGAGCCCAGAGGCATAGCGGGACTTTAAGCCGCGGCTCGTTCCTCGCTAAGCTACAGATAGTTAGTTATAAATAAACAAAATATTGCTGTCCAGTTGAGAATGCGCGTTCCCATGCGCGGCGTGCGAGTGAAGAAGACATTCTCCTAGGCTGGTGGTGTTGGCGTGGGGCCAGACTCCAGTACATGCGGCCTGCGCACGTGCAGTTGCTGGGTCTGGCAAGGACCACCTATGGCAACGCCAACTATCAGCTTCAGCTTCCATCAACTCCTTCGACGGGAGCTCATTGCCACGCCAAATCCCCAGACAGCGTCCCCCTACGCCGCACAACACAGGATGCGCATCACGGCCTTCCTATCGGCCCTGTGCGCCGCCGCCGCCGTCCACGCCGACCCGCGAACCGCGCAGATCTACATCCAGCCCATCACCTCCTCCTCCTCCGCGCAGGCGCCCAGCCCACTCGCCGAAGTCTCCTACGACCCTGCCGCCCTCAGCCTCTCCTCCATCGTCTCCTACGAGGCACCCGAGATCCCCACGGCCGCGCGGCTCGTGCGCATCGGGCTCTACGACGCCAAGGCGCGGACGTGGACGTCGGGCACGACGGTCGCCGCGGCGGACAACTTCAGCAAGGGCTACTCGCCCAACATCGTGCTCTCGACCGACGGCAGCGGCGCCGTGGTGAGCGCGTCGTGCAAGGGCGTCGCCATTGACGCGGGGCAGACGCGCGACTTTGGCCCCAAGGTCGTGGTGCTCCCCGAGACGAAGGGGAAGCAGCCGCAGCTGAACAAGCCGGTTGTGCTATCGCCCGAGGGCAAGAAGGTCGAGCCGGAGCAGGAGAAGTCGTTTTTGCAAAAGTATGGCTATGATTCACCTATCTGCGTTGCGATGGGTGCCGGTGCTAACATGAGGCAGGTATTGGTGGATGATTGGCATTGCTGTGTTTATAGCCATGAGCGGCGGTGGTGGCGGCGGCGAGAAATAGGCTATGAATACCGGGCCTCAAAGACCTCGAGTATTGCTTTCCCCGGCCCTGTTTACAGCGATTGCAGTGTCATCTCGTTCTTGATATCCAGAGAGCTCCCTCCTGTGTCCCAGATGCCTCGGGGCTGCTTCTCTCCCTTCAGCACCTCCTTGCAGTGAACATCCACTCTTAGCAGTTTATCCAGAGACGACCCACAACGCAACCCATGGCCCTCGTATTTGTGACCTGAAATCAATCTTATTGGCCCTCTCTTTTTCATGCCAGCTACTTCGTACGTAGGGAGTACTTCGTACGAGTACAGGCCCTTCCATTTGCAAGTTGCGCCGTGGTGGAGTCACGTGACAGATACATAAAGCGCTAGTGCGGAACTGGACTAGAGCCGTTGCTACGGAGTACGTACCCACGAGCTGATATGTCTTTGCGTATCGAAGCACCTGCACCTGCCTGCTCTAAAAGCCCATTGCAAGCGCCGAAAGTTAACGACGGAAGCTCACACCCCCATTTCATACCGCAACCTCAATCTTGCAACCTCTCGTCTAATCTTCTCCCCCGTCACTCAACTCCAGCTCCCTCGCACGTTTCCACTCACTGCCACCAACGTTCGCAGCAACCATGGCGGAAAACGGCACCACCCTCCCTACCAAATCCTCGACCGAGGAGACCTTTGCTGAGAGCAAGGGCAAGGGCAAGGCTGTCGCCGAGCAGCCTCGCGACAATGCTATGGCGGAGGATGACGATGACGAGGACGAAGATGATGATGATGACGAGGATGAGGATGTGCGTTGATCGAACCACCCCAAATTTGCAGAGCTTCGACTAACATGGGACCGTAGAATGCCGAGGGCGGTAAATGCACCCCCGCCCCATAGTCTCCCGTGACCCAAAGCAGCTGCTAATTTTGCAGGCGACGAAGAGGACGGCATGGAGGAGATTGACCTCAACAACATCGTCGAGGGCGGACGCCGCACGCGTGGCGCCAAGATTGACTTCGCCAAGGCGGCCGAGGAGAACCCCGTCGATGAGGAGGACGAGGAAGACGACGATGACTTCCAGCCGTCCACCGAGGACACGGAGATGTCTGGCTAAGGGACGGGCTCTCGATCACGAGAGACGATGGCACGGCCTTATGAGCCACGGTGGTGCCCGAAAACTGGCTACGACGTGATTCGAGTGTGCTCCAGCCGGTTCACGTTGGATCTACGGTGAAGGCAAGGCGGCAGATAGATAGTACGCGCGGGATGGGACAAGTCCTCTGCCCGCTAGCTTTTACATATTCTTCGCTTAGTGTCATGCGTATGATACTGCAGCGAGGGCGATGAGAACAAATGGAAGCATGGACAACTCTGAGCATGAAGATTCCCGTGGTGAGATGCTGTTGTCACGCGAGCTCGTTACTCGGCGTCTTTGCGGCTTCGAGGCGTTCGCCACCAGCTGGTCGACGGCGCCTTGGACATACTCGTGAGAACTCGAGTTTCAAACGCAGAGCCGTAACGCATCACCCTGCCAACACCACGCGGAAACAAACCCTGACCATGTGAAAAAAATTACAGCTGGTCAATGCCATGCTTGTCTGCTCATCAGGGGCACCTTGATCAGCGATGGAGGGGCAACGCGGAGAGGGCAGTCAAGCTCTCCGAGGCCCGCCATTGGACGCAGCGCCACGGGTACGTACCTCCCTACGGCGACTCCTACCAATCGACCGCGAGCCCGGGACGCCACTGTGGCCGTCGTCCATCCATCCATCATCCATCTTTTTACATGGCTCGGAAGACCACCTAATCCAGAACTGTCCAACGTCGAGATCTATCTCAGGGGGCTCCCGTCGACGATATTTTCCCGCTCCTGGCCTTGGCGAGCCTGTATCAGTATCTGCCCGAACCGGAGAGGAGAGGGCTCTACCACCATGGCGCAAAGGTGAGGACAGCGCTTCTCCCCCCCCCCCCATCGGCCTCGCCGCCGTTTCTCCTGCACCCGGCCGAGCCCCCCCTCGCCTGGGGGAGCAGGGCACGAAGCAAGGCTGACCGGGCGCGCGCGCATACAGATTCGGCGCCTCGTCGCTGCACCAGCGCGACTCGCGCAGCGCCCTGTTCGAGGGCTACTCGGGCGACCCGACGACGACGCGGCGCACGACGACGGCCAGCCCCGGCGGCGGGTACGGCTACCCCGGCGGCGGCAACGGCAGCGCGTACCCGGCCGGCGGGCTCGGCGTCGACAGGCAGAGCTTCCGGCCGGCGACGCCCAACCGCAAGGGCCAGTACAGCGACGCCGTGCTCAACGAGCTCGAGAGCCAGAACGACGCGCAGGTGGCCGGCATACTGGGCAAGGTCAAGACGCTCAAGGACGTGAGTCCGCCCCCTTCCCCTCTCCTCCTGTCTGGCCGGGAAGTGCACTGCGGGCGACGGACGCATGCGCATGCGTGGGGGGTGGTAGCGGGGGGCTGACCTGGTGGTGCAGATGACCATGGCCATCGGCGACGAGATCCGCGAGTCGTCTGCCCTCGCCGAGAAGATGAACGACACGTTCGACTCGACGCGCGTGCGCCTGCGCGGCACCATGAACCGCATGCTCCTCATGGCGGAGCGCACCGGCGTCGGCTGGAGGGTCTGGCTGGGCTTCTTCGCCGCCGTTATCATGCTCTTCGTCTACGTATGGCTCTTCTAGAGCCCCGTCAAACTGCGCTACGGAGAATCGAGAACAGATACGCCGAGCGAGTTCTTACAGAGACTTACGACAACCACCGGCGGTTTACATACAGAGGCAAGCCGGGCTGGACGGTAGAGCAATCTCCGCGGTCAGGGGGCGAGGACGGGGAGGCACATTTGTTTTTCTTTTGCATCTTGGCAGGCGTTGGGTCGGTTCTATTTTGATCGTCTGCATGGTAGTAAAAGCACGGAAGGGGGTTTGTTTTCGTTGTTGTCCACGAACACTATAGGACACGGGCGAACGACCATGTCATAACATATATATTAATGCAGCAGTAGGCCTGTTTCTCTTTGCAGCCGGTCCCAGCCCCGCGTGGCCAGGACTCCAAGGTGCTATGCAGTGCACGCGGCGTGACAAAAAGGGGGGTATCATGATGGCTCGTTCAGTCGTGGCGAGCGCGCCAGCTCTGCGCGGGGCTGCTCTCCATGAAACTGCTCTCGTCCTGGGAGAGGATGTTGCTCAGGTCCATGCTCGTGCGCGGGGGAGGCAGGCTCGCCCTGCCGCGCAGCGTGGGCGACTGCGGCGGGCCGAGGGGCGCCGTCCTGGGCGCGAAGCCGACATCCTGCTCGCCGTCTTCGTCGCTCTCGTCGTCGCTGCTGCTGAGGTCAGCCTCGGAGTCGGTGTGCTCATAGCCACCGCTCTCGGCCTCGGGGATGTCGTCGTCGAGGTCGGCGTCCATGTCGACGCCCATGCCGTGGTTGCTGTTGTTCTCGAGGTCGTCGTGGGCGAAGTCGTCCTCGTCGAGCATGTGGCCCTGGCTTTCCTCTTCGAGCTCCTCCTCGCTGCCGTACATGTCGTCGCCGTCGGGGTCGCCGCGGGCGAGCGCCTCGCGGAAGGCATCGTCCGTCATGCGCATCCGCGCCGTAATGAGGTCGTTTTGTCGCTCCTCTCTCAGGGCTTCGTCGTCTGCCACGTCCTCTTCAGCCGCATCCTCCTCTTCCTCATCGTCGTCGTCGTCATTGTCATCATCATCATCATCATCCATGCCGAAGTGATCCTCATCGGCGTCTGGGATCTCGTCGTCCAGGTCCTGTGCCCCGTCCAGCTGGACGTCGTCCATCATGTCGTCCTCGGGCATCCCGCCGGCCTCCGCCTCGGCCAGCTCCTGCGCCAGCTGCTCGCGGCGGAGGGCCTCTTGATGCTCCTCCTGCTCGCGCTTCTCCTCGCGCATCTGGTGCAGGGACTTGGGCACGCCGGGCGGCTTCAGCCAGCTGCTACCGAAGTTCTGGATGTTCAGCCTCCGCCGACGCATATACTGCTCGTCCGCGGCGAGACGCGCCAGCGCCGTCCGCTCGATGACATGGCCGCGCGAGCGTGCGTGGTGGTTGGGCCCGTGATTTTGGGCGGCGGCGTCGGCGTGGCGCGCATCGTGAGGGCCGGGAGACGGGAAGGGTGCCCTAGAAGACGTGTACCAGAGTGAGTGCGACTGCGAGGCTCGTCAGCATTGGGTAAACGCGCCCGCAGAGGGGCCACGAACATCTCGCGGCGTAAAATCTGGTAATGTCGCGAACATTGGATCGCATTACGAGGCAGCACGTTGCTGCTCAGCTTCGTAGACCAGGGTGGGCGCAAGTAGGTGGTTTGGCAGAGGTCGCATGACGATGTTGCAAGCCTGCAAGGATACGCATCGTGGTAAACAAGACCCTGGCGTGTTGGCCCGCACTTTGCCGCGTGGCGCGCTTATCAGCCGCGAGCCAAGAAACGGCCTTCCATTTCTGTTCATTGTTTGCGACCTCTCGTAACTATGCCACATGCTTCACTTACCCTACAGAACGCCCTGCAACAGAGTCATTGCGTACCAGTATTACACAGAGTAATAATGCGATGGCTACTGGATTGGAGGGTACGAATACGAAGTATTACTCCGTACTCGCAAGTCCCACTGCAACAGCCTCACTTCTTCCCACCCCGGCTCTGCAGCCCCGCTGTGCTTCGTCCTACCCTGGAGCCTTGTCGAACCATGATTGCTTTTTGCTTCGTACCAGACCCGAGGCCAAGCCGTACGGCGTCGGTTATTAGAAAGCCTCGGGGAATCAACCTGTTTCACCCGATCCCATAACAGCATGCGCGTCGGCAGCAGAGTCTAGCCTGTGATGATGTGCCCCACGAGGAAGTGAGGGTTATTGCGTACGATACTCAGTAATATCCAGAGCGCCAAGACTGCATTGCTGTCCAGACATCTGTCGGGAAAAGTCGGAATCCTTATGCCAGTCGTCTGCCAACTGGAGACGAGGCAAAAATACGGGCACAACCAGAGCACCTCACCTGCTCATAGTCGTACGAGTATACTCGTACGGGCTATGGATGTTCCGGAGTTGTCTTCGCCCCCCGTTGCCGACACGCCTGGGAAGCTGTTCGTTATTGTGTTGTTCTGTCGCCGCTGAAGCAGCAAACCACAATGCAGGCCAGCGGCTGTCCCAACAAGTCTAGTGTCGTACTCTGCACAGCCAAGTAGGGTGGTGCTACCTCGGTGAACTCGGAGATTGTTGCATGCGCGGGTGGCCGTATTTCCACACGACCTGCGACACCAGCAACGCCGACTTCGGTCGGCCCATCGGCCCCTCATCTGACTCAGACTTGTCTTCCGCGAGACATCCTCTGCCTTGATATTTATAATCCATTTTTTTAATTCGCGCCGCACAAGTCATTGTCCCATGTTAACGCCCGTACCAACTGGGGCATTGCCGTCGGGGCGTCTCATGGACCACCAGGAACGTGCAGTCGACGAGGGAGGCGCCGTGTGGAGGAGGGGTAACGATCTGACGAGGATGCTTTGTCTTTGGCTCCAAACAAAGGCGATGCTGAAGCCTAATAAACCAATACGACTCTCGATGCAGCGTGCAGGCTATTGCATCCACCATGCAGTGACGTCCTGGTCCGAGATTCCAGACCCTTCGGGCCCTGTAAGCGAGTTCCGCCGAACCCGGAGAGCTGTCTCGAGATTCTCCCATCTGTGCGCGCGAACACAGCCCAGTGTCTGCTTCGCAGCGAGATGCCGACACCAGGCTGTTGGTCATGGTCGCTAGCGTCGAGATCCAGCAAACGGGCCGGTCGCCATCTTGCCTGGTTTCTGCTTGGCGCGAGATGAGATAAGGATCTAGGGTTGCGGCTGAGGCCATGATTGGACGACGCCGCCAATTTTCTGATGTCGACGGTTTGACAAGAGCCAGGCCGAGGTCGCGCGCTGCCAGGACGGAGATGATGGCACACGAGATGCTGATCAGCTTAGCGACATGCAATGTTGCGCCTCGAGTCGTGCCGCGTTGCGCGCGCGCACACGATGCAGGGGCACCACTCGCATGCGCCATTGGCCCGGCTCGAGCCCGAGCAAGGCGAGGCCGCGGCATCAGCAGCGTGTTGGTCGGAGGCTGATGACGCCCGTCGTTGTTGCGCCGAACCCTTGCCCCGGCGCCCCCGGGCTTACTGTATTGCAGACGTCTCTGCTGAAACGAACCGTTCCGCTTGAACTGGCATGCATGATGTTCACCACACCGGTCGGGCGAGGCTGCGAGACAAACCGGCCACTTCCGACCGTGCCTCGTAGTCCCGCCCCCGCGGTTGGTGAGGCGACACGATTACGAGTAGTAGCAACAGAAAGACCAAGACCTGTTGGCTCTCAGCCTCTTATGCCCTCATGCCGACTGCCCGGGCTCCCCACGCTCTGTGACGACACCATGGCAAGGATCATGAGGCCCCTCAAGTCAATGGATCAACTCTCAGGGTCAAGCGCGACATCGGCCAGGCAGGCTTTGAAATGCGGCGCGCTGATTGGCACAGCTTAGCTCCAGCCTCCCCAGCCCGTGGGCCAGAGCTCCTTCAAGCGCATGGCTCTTTTAACGTTTCCTTGTGTCGCGGTGGCGCGTCCCACTCACAGCACGGCTGATATCCCTACAGAGTGGTGTGGGTCGCTGGTCCCGGATTCGGCTTTTCTGGCGCCAGATTTCTCTTACACAACCTTTGTAGCAAACCTCTGGCCCGGGATAACGGTAGATATCAACTAGGCCCGACAAGGTGGAGAGGCGAAAGGCAGCAGGCGATGCGGACAGAGTCGACGACTTGGTTGGCGGTTGCGACAGCGGTTGGAGTGGCGACGTGGCCGTCTTATTCCGCGCCATGGACCCGACCGAGGAGCATTGGAGCATTCTTGGGGGCGTGGCAGCATCGTCGTCGTCCCCAATTGGCACAGAGCCCTGCAGGCCATCCTGGCACCGTTCGTCATGGACGTCCGTGTCAGCCATGTCGCCGCGTCCGGACCCTCTGGGGTAGATTCGTGAGGGTAATGAGAGGGTAATTTGGGGGTTTTGAGGGGGTAATAAATGGGTTTTGTAAGGGTAATAAAGCAGTTTCGAGGGGGTAATTCGGGGGTAATCAGATCTCTGAGGCCCGCCACAATAGGCAACCTATCGAACACATGGCCACGATGTTCCAGCCCATTACGTACGCTTGGTTCGGACCTGCAGCGTTGGTGAGATCCCTGGGACGGGACAGATCGGGGGAGACTGGGTTTGACGTCTGACGCGGTCGTGCACCCCTGGAGAGACGAAAAATAATTGAAAAGGAGTGACTGGACAACGGCCATGCACCGCAGTCAAGGAGGCGGTAGGCTGCGGGCTCGAACAAGCTAGCGCCTGAGCGAGAATACGACAACATTGTTGGCTGCTGGTTGGCATCAGCAACGACGGTCCTTTCGCGCATGCGGCATCGGCGAGCTGAGACAGGACACCCGACGAAGGAGCAGGCAGGCTGTGGATGCAGAGTGCCGTCGACCAGGCCGTCCAATCCAGCGCCGGCCAGTCCAAATAGACAGGACGCTCAATGGCCTGCGGTGTTTTCCTGACATGTGCCTCTGGGCCCATCAGAAAGCCAAGTGGATGCTAGCAACACCTCCTGCCATCCATCCAGCCAGGCCGTCGACCATTCAAAGCAGCGACCGAGCAGGACAACGCCATCGCGCCGTAGGGCCGCCTCTGGCGTGGTGATGATCCCAGCTACCCCACCTGTCGGTCGCAGGCTAGCAGACCCCCGGCAACCCAAATAGCCGCTGGTGGGGGTTGGACATCTGGTGCAGCATGAGTAGTTATCGCCTGTGCGCTGCGATGGGCTCGAGGGACTGTCGGCAGAGGTGTGGACTCGCTGGACAGCGGTGTTGCGCGACGAGGCGAGGCGGAGGGTGAGGGTCGAGGGCGAGGCCGGAGAGGAGATCAGTCCAGTCCAGTCCTGTCCTCCCATTCCATAATAAAAGCGAGTCTGCTCGCCGCCCACCCTCCTCTTTCTTGCCTGGCCTTTCTCTCCTTTGGAACTCTTGCTCTCTTGCTCTCTTGCCCTGCAGCGAGCTGTCTTGACCCCCCCCATTGTTCTGTCGAACCGAGCCAACCACAAAACCCAACTGGTAAGTTGCTGGAAGCTGATGAAAGCTGCAGTGCCTCCCTCTTGAAAATGCCCCTTGTCTGTGTTTCTGCCCTCCCTACCTCTTCGCCTGTCGACACTCGACACTCGAAGCCCACGGCCCTGCTGTTATCGCCACCGGCTCGACAAGAACGGAGCATCCTTTGGTTTCCGAAACGTCCTGTTTCCGGACGCTGCGAGAGGACATTCCAAGGCGACCAATCTTTGGCCGGGAGAAAAGAGACTGGGAAGAAGATGGACTATCCAGTCCCAGCTCCGACGTCAATTGAGGGGAGAAAAAAAAGCCGAGAAAAACATTTGCCTGTGAGATAGGCAGCAACGGCAGCAGCGGCGACGAGGCAGGCACGGCCGGAATGAAGGAATGACCGCAAAGCATGTGCTCGGTCGGTTCCCAGATTCCGATGCCGTCCAGCGTCTTTCCAGCCGCAAGGATGGATGGGAGGGATGTGGCCATTGGCCGCAGCGCTCATGCACCATCCCACGCCGCGCTGCACGATGCCGCTCGCCGTATTGCCTGATGCGAACAGACCATTGCTCCTATTCGGCAGCGCAATGCAGGGCTCTCCCAGGCGTGCTGAACAGGCCACGATGATGACGGCGACGGCGTGCAAGTCCGCGCCCAAAAGCAGCCTGTCTCTGCAGCAGATGAGGGGCATCGTGGGGCCCGGATCTCCGGGCCTCTGGCCTCTGGCAGCATCATCAGAGGTCAGCGCGCTCTTAGTGGACGGGACGCCAATCTTATCGGCCACCAAAAGCATGGACGCAACTGGCCCCGGGACCCCACCACGAAATGGCCACCGGCTGCGGCGAGCCCAGCACCGACAACAGCAGCCTCGGGCTGCCTACTGATTCAGGGCGGATTTCGGTGCAGCCATAAACTCTATGCCTCAAACTCTCTTTTCCTCATTCTTCTATTCTATGTTTTTCGTCTTCCCTCACATTTTGAGAAACCCCCCCGTCGCTGACCTTTTCCCCCGTCGCAGACAGAACTGATTCCGGAGCAGCCCTCGGCGCTGCTCTCACCCCCGCCTCAACCAACCGAGTTCACTGCGCTGGCCTACAGGGCACACCCAGCGAATCTCGTCCCCTAAAACGCCTTCCAGGCATCCGCCGCGAATCGTCGCCTAGCATGGGCCTGCTCGATGATTTCGATGACCGACAAACCTCTTTCGACGCTGAAAAGCAAGAATACAAGCCGTACGAGTACCAGACCGAGAACAATGACTCTTGGGCTGGTGCCCTGCCGGTGAAGCAGGGTCTCTATGACCCGTCCTATGAAAAGGATGCCTGCGGTGTTGGCTTTGCTTGGTGAGTGAAGACCCCGGACTCGTGATCCCAGATTCGTACAAGACAAATAAGAGAACCAACTGACGCTGGTGACCGTGCAGCCACATCAAGGGCAAGCCGAGCCACAAGATCGTCAGCGATGCGCGCAACCTCCTGTGCAACATGACCCATCGGGGAGCCGTGGGTTCTGATGCCCGCGACGGCGACGGCGCCGGTGTCATGACGTCCATCCCCCATCGGTTCTTCATCAAGAACTTTGAAAAGGAGGAGGACATCAAACTCCCCCCCCTAGGCCAGTACGCCGTGGGGAACCTGTTTTTCAAGCCCGACGGGGAGACTCTCGAGGAGTCCAAGAGGCAGCTGGAAGATGTTGCCGAGTCGCTGGGCTTGCGAGTCCTGGGATGGCGACGGCCTCCCGTCGACTCGACTCTCCTGGGTCCTGCGGCAAAGTCCCGCGAGCCCATCATCGCTCAGCCTTTCGTCGTCCTGACCTCGGCCTACGGCTCTGGCAATGCCCCCGAGATGACCGACCCGGAGAAATTCGAGGAGCGCCTCTTTGAGCGTCAGCTCTTCATCCTGCGGAAACGCGCCACACACACCATTGGCCTGAAGAACTGGTTCTACCTCTGCTCCCTCTCCAACAAGAACATTGTCTACAAGGGACAGCTTGCTCCGGTCCAGGTGTACTCGTACTACCACGATCTGGTCAACGCCGACTACGAGGCTCACTTTGCGCTCGTCCACTCCCGATTCTCGACAAACACGTTCCCCTCGTGGGATCGCGCCCAGCCGCTGCGGTGGGCCGCGCACAACGGAGAGATCAACACGTTGCGAGGCAACAAGAACTGGATGCGAGCCCGCGAGGGTGTCATGCACTCCGACATCTTCAAGGAGGAGCTCGAAATGATGTACCCCATCGTCGAGGACGGCGGTTCCGACTCGGCCGCCTTTGACAACGTCTTGGAGCTGCTGACCATCAACGGCGTGCTGTCCCTTCCCGAGGCGGTCATGCTCATGGTGCCCGAGGCGTGGCAGGGCAACGACCAAATGGACCCCAAGAAGGCGGCCTTTTACGAATGGGCCGCTTGCCAGATGGAGCCCTGGGATGGTCCGGCTCTGTTCACCTTTGCCGATGGCCGTTACTGCGGCGCCAACCTCGACCGAAACGGACTGCGACCCTGCCGATTCTACGTCATGGACGACGACCGCATCATCTGCGCCTCCGAGGTCGGCACCATCCCCGTCGAACCCGAGACCGTTGTTCAAAAGGGCCGGCTACAGCCTGGCCGAATGCTCTTGGTAGACACCAAGGCCGGCCGCATCATCGACGACAAGGAGCTCAAGGAGGCCGTGTCGAGCCGCCACGACTTCCGCTCTTGGCTGGACAGCGAGCTCATTACCCTGCCCAAGGTTCTCGAGACCCTCGAGTCCTCCATGGACCTCAAGGCGAAGCCTGACGCGACGCTTCTCCAGGAGGACCCTCTGCTCCTTTCTTTCGGCTACACCCATGAGCAGGTCAGCTTGCTGCTGGCGCCCATGGCCGCCGACGAGAAGGAAGCTTTGGGATCCATGGGCAACGACGGCCCTCTTGCGTGCTTGACCCCGGCTCCGCGTCTGCTCTACGACTACTTCCGACAGCTCTTTGCCCAGGTCACGAACCCGCCCATTGACCCCATCCGAGAATCCATCGTCATGTCCCTCGAGTGCTACGTTGGCCCTCAGGGCAACCTGCTGGAGATGGACTCGTCCCAGTGCGGTCGTCTTATGATCCCCAGCCCTATCTTGTCCATCCCGGAGTTCAATGCCATCAACAACATGCATTCCCTCCACCCCGAGTGGACCGTCAAGACCATTGACTTGACTTTCCCCAAGTCGGCGGGAGTCCAGGGTTACTTGAACCACCTCGACGAGATCTGCAATGAGGTTACCGCCGCCATCGAGGCCCGAGACCGCATCATTGTCCTGTCTGACCGCAAGACTTCTGCTGACCGTGTCCCCGTGTCTGCTGCCCTTGCCTCTGGTATGGTTCACCACCATCTCGTCAGTAACAAGTGGCGATCCATGGCTGCCGTTATCGTTGAGACCGCCGAAGCACGTGAGGTCCACCACATGTGCGTGCTGCTCGGTTACGGCGCCGATGCCGTGAACCCGTACCTCTCCATGGAGTGCATCCTCAAGCTCAACAAGGAGGGCCTGATCAAGAAGAAGCTGACGGATGACGCGCTCATCCGCAATTACAAGGCCTCCTGCGACGGCGGTATCCTCAAGGTCATGAGCAAGATGGGTATCTCGACCCTTGCTTCGTACAAGGGCGCTCAGATTTTCGAGGCTCTTGGTTTGGACGAGGTTGTCGTCGAGCGATGCTTCAGGGGTACTGCGTCGCGTATCCAGGGTCTCACTTTCGACCTCATCGCCGAAGACGCCTTCCGCTTCCACGAGCGCGGCTTTCCTTCGCGATACACTGTCGGCATCCAGGGTCTCCCCGAGTCTGGCGAGTACCACTGGCGCGACGGCGGCGAGCCTCACGTCAACGACCCTACCTCGATTGCCAACATCCAGGATGCGGTTCGCACAAAGAACGACAAGTCGTACGAGGCGTACTCGCGCTCTGAGTACGAGCAGATCAAGAACTGCACGCTCCGTGGCCTGCTGGACTTTAAGTTTGAGGATTGCACCCCTGTTCCTATCGATCAGGTCGAGCCCTGGACCGAGATTGTCCGACGCTTCTGCACCGGCGCCATGTCGTATGGCTCCATCTCTATGGAGTCTCACTCGACCCTGGCCGTGGCCATGAACAGGCTGGGCGGCAAGTCCAACACTGGTGAGGGAGGTGAGGATCCCGAGCGCTCGCAGCGCATGCCCAACGGCGACACCATGCGATCTGCCATCAAGCAGGTTGCCTCTGGTCGTTTCGGTGTCACTTCCGCCTACCTCGCCGACTCGGACGAGCTGCAGATCAAGATGGCCCAGGGCGCGAAGCCAGGCGAGGGCGGTGAGCTGCCCGGCCACAAGGTGTCCAAGTCCATTGCCCGCACCCGCCACTCCACGCCCGGCGTCGGCCTCATCTCGCCCCCTCCTCACCACGACATCTACTCCATTGAGGACCTGAAGCAGCTCATATACGACCTCAAGTGCTCCAGCCCGCGCTCCCGCGTCTCGGTGAAGCTCGTCTCCGAGGTCGGCGTCGGCATCGTCGCCTCTGGTGTCGCCAAGGCCAAGGCCGACCACATCCTCATCTCCGGCCATGACGGCGGCACCGGCGCCTCGCGGTGGACCGGTATTAAATATGCCGGCCTTCCTTGGGAGCTCGGTCTGGCGGAGACCCATCAGACTCTGGTCTTGAACGATCTCCGTGGTCGTGTCGTGGTGCAGACTGACGGCCAGCTGAGGACCGGCAGGGACGTCGCCATCGCCTGTCTGCTTGGTGCCGAAGAATGGGGCTTTGCCACGGCTCCTCTCATCGCCATGGGCTGCATCATGATGAGGAAGTGCCACTGTGAGTTCGCCTATTCCCTGCTATTCCTGCTGTTCCTTGCATTCCTTCCGTTGCTCCCTATTCCCGCCGTTCATTGGTATCTTTTGAATTGTTGCTAATCAGGATCTAGTGAACACTTGCCCGGTTGGTATTGCGACCCAAGACCCCGAGCTTCGAGAAAAGTTCCAGGGTACTCCTGAGCACGTCATCAACTTCTTCTACTACGTCGCCAACGAACTCCGTGCCATCATGGCGCAGCTCGGCTTCCGCACTGTCAATGAGATGGTTGGCCACGTGGAAGTTCTTCGGATGCGGGACGACCTGCGGACCAAGAAGACTGCCAACATCGACCTGTCCCTGCTCCTCACTCCCGCTCACAAGCTGCGTCCTGGCGTTGCTACTTTCAACGTCCGCAAGCAGGACCACAAGCTTTACATCCGCCTGGACAACAAGCTGATATCGGAGGCTGAGCTGACTCTGGACAAGGGCCTCCCGTCCAGGATTGAGTGCGATGTCATCAATACTGACCGAGCCATGGGCACGTCGCTCTCGTACCAGATTTCGAAGCGGTACGGTGAAGCCGGTCTCCCGCTGGACACTGTCCACGTCAACATCAAGGGCTCGGCTGGTCAATCTTTCGGCGCGTTTCTCGCTCCAGGCGTTACCATGGAACTGGAGGGAGATTCCAACGACTATGTTGGCAAGGGCTTGTCTGGTGGTCGCCTGATCGTCTACCCCCCTCGCTCTGCCGTCTTCAAGGCCGAGGAGAACATCCTGATCGGAAACGTCTGCTTGTACGGTGCTACCGCCGGAACTTGCTTCTTCCGTGGTGTCGCCGCTGAGCGTTTTGCGGTCCGCAACTCTGGCGCAACGGCAGTTGTCGAGGGTGTTGGTGACCACGGCTGCGAGTACATGACTGGCGGTCGTGTTGTCATTCTCGGGAGCACTGGTCGCAATTTCGCGGCCGGCATGTCTGGTGGCATTGCCTACGTTCTCGATGTCCATCGAGACTTCCATCTGAAGCTCAACACCGAGATGGTTGAGGCTGGGCCCGTTGATGACCCGGCTGAGATTGCTTACCTCCGCGGGCTCATCGAGGACCATCACCACTACACTGGATCCGAGCTGGCGGCACGTATCCTGGTCGACTTCAACCGTGCTCTCCCTCGCTTCGTCAAGGTCCTTCCCGTCGACTACAAGCGCGTCCTCGAAGAGGAGGCTGCCAAGGCTGCTGCCGCCAAGCGAGCCGAGTACAACCTCCCGGTCGTCTCTGGTGTCAAGCACAAGAAGGAGGAGAAGGCCGCCAAGCTGCAGGACATGGAAGAGGCCATCGGCGACAATGTTGCCGAGAAGAAGCGGGCTCTTGTGCTTGACAAGACCAAGGGCTTCATGAAGTACTCCCGCCGCGCGGAGAAGTATCGCTCTGCCAGCACCCGGACCAAGGACTGGGCTGAGCTAAGCTCCCGCCTGGACGAGGACGAGCTCAAGTACCAGTCGGCTCGATGCATGGACTGTGGTGTGCCTTTCTGCCAGTCGGAGACTGGTTGCCCCATCTCCAACATCATTCCCAAGTGGAACGAGTTGGTGTTCCAAAATCAGTGGAAGGACGCCCTCAACCGCCTCCTCATGACGAACAACTTCCCCGAGTTCACTGGCCGCGTCTGTCCCGCCCCTTGCGAGGGTGCCTGCGTGCTTGGCATCAACGAAGAGCCCGTCGGCATCAAGTCCATCGAATGCGCCATCATTGACCGTGGTTTCGAGAAGGGCTGGATGGTGCCTCGCCCGCCCCAGGTTCGCACTGGCAAGAAAATTGCCATCATCGGCTCCGGACCTGCCGGACTGGCCTGCGCCGACCAGCTCAACCGAGCCGGTCACCTGGTGACCCTCTACGAGCGCGCCGATCGCCTTGGTGGTCTGCTGATGTACGGTATCCCGAACATGAAGCTGGACAAGCAAATTGTCAAGCGACGCACCGACTTCATGGCCGCCGAGGGCATCAACTTCAAGACCGGCGTTGCAATTGGCGAGGATGGCCAGCCTACCCTCAATGACCTGAGGAGCGGCAACGACGCCGTGGTGATTGCCACTGGCGCAACTGTTGCCCGTGACCTGCCCATCAAGGGCCGAGAGCTGACGGGCATCCACTACGCTATGGAGTTCCTGCACAAGAACACCAAGTCTCTGCTGGACTCTGAGCTGGCGGACAACTCGTACATCTCGGCCAAGGACAAGCACGTTGTCGTCATTGGCGGCGGTGACACTGGAAACGACTGCATAGGCACCTCGGTCCGCCATGGAGCCAAGTCCGTGACCAACTTCGAGCTTCTGCCACAGCCCCCGCCAGAGCGTGCCAATGACAACCCCTGGCCTCAGTGGCCGCGCATCTACCGCGTTGACTACGGTCACACCGAGGTTCGCCAGCACACCGGCAAGGACCCTCGTGAGTACTGCATCATGTCCGAGGAGTTTGTCGACGACGGCAGCGGCAAGGTCAAGGGCATCAACACCATCCGCGTGGAGTGGACCAAGTCCCCCAGTGGCGGCTGGGACATGAAGAAGGTGGAGGGCTCGCAGCAGTTCTTCCCAGCTGACCTCGTCCTCTTGGCCATGGGTTTCCTCGGACCCGAGGCCCGTGTCTTGGGCGACGAGATCGAGAAGGATGCCCGCAAAAACGTCAAGACCCCCGCGGGCAAGTACTGCACCAACCTGGACGGAGTCTTTGCTGCGGGCGACGCCCGCCGCGGCCAGTCTCTCATTGTCTGGTGAGTTTACCTGATGATAGCCACACCTGGTGTTCGCCGCAACTTGCTAACATGTACTTTCAGGGGCATCAACGAAGGCCGCATGGCTGCCCGAGAGGTTGACCTGTTCCTGGAGAAGAGCACCAACCTCCCCGTGACTGGAGGCATCGTGAAGCACACGGCGCAGGAGATTTTGACCAGGGTCGTCGAGGCCCAGTAAAACGAACGTCGTCGAGTCGGGGCGTTATCCGGGTTGCGACTTATTTGTTTCCTTTTCTTTTGTCTACGATGGCATACGAAGGGCACGAGTGGTTTCGGGTATGATACCAGCAAGACTTTGGGGCGAGGATTGGACAGGATGCGGGGGACGGTTTGCCAGTTTTCATACCATTGCTGCATGTGCCTCGATTGATGTTTGACGGGTTTGTTGCTCCGAGGAGAGTCTGTATATAGGCAGCTCATGACTTGAAAGTCCGAATACATAGCTAAATGAACGGCTTGACTGCTCGTGAAAGGAACGGCAGGAATAGGGGAAAGATGAGGGAACACAAAGCTGGAGCCCTCGCACACCTGAATGAGTGATCAGCGCTGAACGTCTGCCGTCCGCTTGCAGCAGCACCCAGACTTGCCAGAGATGGAGGGCAGCGAAAGACCGTGGCTGCGTCATTTTCCCGCTAACACTGGACTGGATCGCAAGTTAGCGGGCAAAGACACCAGCCAGGCCAGTCCTGGTGCTGAAAATATTGGCTGCACGTGCTAAACTCTAAGCGCTGATAGGGCAATGCTCCGCTGGGAGCTCCAGGTGGGGGAGGCTCCCAATCTGCTGCGGCAGCGCATCAGCCACTGGCTGCTGTAGCTTCAAAGCAAGCCGCCCGTTGTCGAACCTCGCGTGGTACTACGAACGGAGGACGAGTAGTACCGCGAGTGGAGGTGGTCAGGCTTTTGCACTTTGCCTTGGACCTGTCATGCCACGGGCGCCGTGCTGAGACAATATTGAATCATACCGAGGTGCCAAGGACGAAACGGCCGTCGTTTATCCTCCAATTCCTACTTTCCGATCCCCTCCGCCATCGCCTCCGTGCCACCTCGACGACATGCGGTTCGGCAGGACGCTCCGCGATGCCGTCTACGGGCCGTGGAAGGGCCAGTACATCGACTACGGCAAGCTCAAGAGCCTGCTGCACGAGGACAAGGTCGACGAGGACGGCTCCTTGGCGTGGACCGAGGACGACGAGAACCGCTTCTGCGACGAGATCTTCAACGTACAGCTCGACAAAGTCGCCCGCTTCCAGCAGGAGCGTGTCGACGCCCTCAAGCAGCGGGTCGACGCCGCCTTCGACAAGCTAAAGGAGCTCGCGCCGCTGCCGGCCGCCGACGGCGAGGATGACCAGGCCGCCGCCGCCTCCTTGGCCGCCGCTCGCGTGGATGCGGCGCCGCGCCTGCGGGAGCTCGAGAGGGAGCTCGACGACATCACCACCGAGGTCAAGGAGCTCAAGAAATACAGCAACATCAACTACACGGGCTTCCTCAAGATCGTCAAGAAGCACGACCGCAAGCGCGGCGACCGCTACAAGGTGCGGCCCATGATGCAGCTGAGCCTGGCGCAGCGGCCCTTCAACTCGGAGCAGGGCTACTCGCCGCTGCTCAACAAGCTGTCCATCATGTACTTTGCCATCCGGCAGCAGCTCGAGGGCGGGGACCAGGTGCCGCGGGACCTGGAGAGCCACGCCGAGACGCACAAGGGGGAGAGATATACCGCCCACAAGTGTAAGCCCGTCTTTACTCGCCGCCACATGGGTCTGGTGGTTGCTAACTCGGCGGAACGCAGTTTGGGTCCATTACGATAACCTCCTCGAAGTCAAGACACTTATCCTCCGCCGACTCCCATCCCTCGTCTACAGCGAGCAGACTGCCAAAGAGCTGGATGGCAACGACTCGCCCGCCATCACGTCGCTCTACTTTGACAACAAGAAGTTCGAGCTGTACTCGGAAAAGGTCGATCGCCAGTCCGAGGCGTCGTCCCTGAGGCTGCGCTGGTACGGCGAGCTCAGCAGCCGACCGGAGATCTTTGTCGAGCAAAAGACGGCCGACGCCAAGGGCAACAGCCAGGAGTACAAGTTCACCATCAAGGACAAATGGGTCAAGCCCTTCCTCGACGGCGAGTATACCATGGAGAAGAGCGTCCAGAAGATGGAGCGGCAGGGCGTGTCGGCGGAGCAGGTGGACAACTACAAGGCCACCGTCGCCAGGATCCAGGACTTTTTGCGGCAGAAGAAGCTGTCGCCGGTGCTGCGGGCCAACTACGTCCGCACGGCGTTCCAGAAGCCGACCGATGACCGTGTCCGAATCTCCATCGACACCAACCTGGCCTTCATCCGTGAAGACACCCTCGATTCCGATCGCCCGTGTCGCGATCCCAGTGACTGGCATCGTTCCGAAATCGACAACAGCAACATGTCTTATCCGTTCAAGAACATCAACCAGAGTGAGGTATCCAAGTTCCCGTACGCGGTGCTGGAGATCAAGCTCAAGGAGGACGGCAACCGCAAGCGCCCGTCATGGGTGGAAGACCTGATGGCCTCTCACCTGGTCCATCCGACTCTGCGGTTCTCCAAGTTTGTGCACGGCGTCGCCTCTCTGTTCGAGGACTACGTGAACAATCTGCCGTTTTGGCTTAGCGATCTCGAGACGGACATTCGCAAGGACCCCCAGAAGGCGTTTGAGGAGGAGGAGCAGCGACGCGCCCAGCGGGCCGACGACGTCATGGCCGTGGGTAGCTTGATAGGCACGATGCCCGGCTCGTATAGAGCGGCGCAGAGCTCGCCTGTCGGCAAGTCGTACCTGGCCGACCGGATGGCGGCCGACTCTAGGGCATCGCTGTCGCATTCTCTTGGCCGGAAAAGCATGCTCGCCGCCGGCGAGGAGGAAGGCGAGTCGAGCAGCTCCCCTCAGCCGTCGCAAGACCGCGGGGGCTACGGCACGCTCTCGTCTGTTCTCCCCGGACTGTCTCTCTCCAAGTACGCCAGGGCCAAGCGAGCCCAGAAGGCTCAGCTTCCCGAGGGCGTGGTGGAGCCGACGCAGTGGATCAAGAACATGGGCGAGCTCAAGGTCGAGCCCAAGGTGTGGCTGGCCAACGAGCGGACGTTCCTCAAGTGGCAGCACATCTGCATCCTGCAGGGCGGCTTGGCGGTCGGCCTGTACACGGCGGCAGGCCAGAACACTCTGGCCGAGGTCATGGGGATCATCTACATCATCATCGCGGCGTTTGCGGGCGCCTGGGGCTACTGGATGCTGCGGGTGCGGCGAAGCATGATCCTCGAGAGGAGCGGCAAGGACTTTGACAACATGTTTGGGCCGATTGTCATCAGTATTGCGTTGATGGGGGCGCTGATCATCAACTTTGTCTTTCAGGTGAGTCGGACGCTTCTCCCGGAGACGCACACACGACGAATGCTAACACGCGGCCACAGTATCAGAAGGCCTTTGCGAGGATGGGCAACGCGAGCGGAGATGAGACGAGGGACGAGCTCAAGTGAACGGGCAGTGCAGTGAGTTGCAAGAGAGGGAACGGAGTTGTACAGCATCTCGGAGTTTGAGCATCAGCATTGGTTTGGACAGAGGAATTGGATGCATGGGTGCGCAATGGATAGTTTTCGACAAGGTGTATCAGTTCTTGCTGCTTTGTAGCTGATGTGAAGCTTGTGCAACGCCGTGTAGCCGCATTGTTGTGAAGCGTCACGATGCTATTGTCCTTCGGGAGGCCGAGACAGGGACAAAGACGCCCGCCTTACAGGGCCCGGCCTTTCAGGATACAGAGTGCCTTAGGCAGGGCAGGGCGCATGTCTTAGTGAAAGGTGCGACGGCCAGCTGCATGGCGCTTCGAAGAACAGGCGATCGGGCAGACCCTGCCAACCTGCCTGCTGCACAATGCAGCAACAGAGGCGGTCCAATAGGTTGGTCTAGGTGCAGGCTCCTTTTTCCCTCGCGGCTCGATTGTCCCTTTTGAACAGCTATTGTCCGTGGCCGGCGCCGCAACAGTCTGTCTGTTTCAGAATAGCAGAACAAGACAAAAAGGGAAAAGGGAAAAGGCAAAAAGGAAGTTTTGAAGAGTGGATTTTGTTATATAAACGGCAGCGAGTGTTATTTACTTGAGCAAGCAGGTGTTATGTGACGCTTTCCGCCGCCAGCTGTACATACAAACATTCCTGCATCTTGCACACCTCATTCGTCGCACAGCTGCTGCGCCCGCCTTGCCGTCGGGCGTTTTCCCCTTGCACCGCGCGGCACTGGAGGCCTCAGCCTGCGTTACCGCAGACGAGCATGTTGGCATCGGAAGCCGCGGGGGATTCGTGGACTCGAGGGCTTCCAGCGCATTTAACCGCACGAGCCCGCCGGCCGATGAGGGCGTGATGGACCAGCAGAAGGAAAAGAGGAAGAAGAGGGTAGGATTTTTGAGAGGCCTATTCCGGAGTAGTAGCTTGGCGATCAGCCGAGGGTCCAAGGCGGTCGACACAGAGTCCGGACAGCGGCTGCGCGACGACCTCTCCGACTCGTCGTCCAAGGGGAAGAAGCCGACGCGCCGCGTGAGTGCCGGAGACGACGCCGCGCCACCGCCGCGCAGAAGCCGCCGGGCGCCGGGGGAGGACCGTATCCGCTCGCGTCGCCGGCCTAGACGCCCGGAACCCGAGCCGGGACCGGAGCCGGGGCCGGAGCCTGGGGCAGGGTCGGGGTCGGCGGCCCACGGGGCGAGGAGCAGGAAGGGCAAGGGGGCAGCGGACGAGGAGCCCGACGACCGACCCGGCTCCCCCAAGGTGCTGTTGACGCAGTGGCCGCCAAAGGGCCTGTCGGCCGACGAGGAGCTGCCGCCGCAGCACGCCCAGGAGCTCATCTGCCGCGGAGCGCCGGCGCACAGGGGACTCAAGAGGGCGGTCCCTCACGCGTCGGATCACTACTACGCTCTCTACGCGACGACGTCCGGGGGCCGGGGGGACGGAGGCGATGCGGCCAGCCTGCACGACTCGATGACGCAGCTCATGACGATGAGGACACAGGGCCAGGGCCAGGCGACGCACCCCTGGGAGACGCTGGAGCAGCCGAGCTGCGCGTTCCTCTACGGGCGGCGGCCGGGCACCATCACGCTGAACCACTGGGCCTCGATGGCGAGCGTGCTGCCGCCGGCCATCACGCTGCGAGACTCGGGCGTCGCGCCGCGGGACATGGACCTGGCGCGCATCCTCGAGCGGCTCAAGGAGCTGCAGGCCGGGCTGGAGGAGGACGACGAGGGCCTGCTCTACAAGATCCTGTACCGGCGCATCCTACGGGACCCGGACCGCATCCTCAGCCCGCACAAGACGCTGGACCGACAGATCACGGACCTGATCCTGGTGCTCTCGCGGCCGGACTGGATCGACTTCACGGACCCCAAGAACCAGGTGGCCACGCGCTTCATCTTCGACCGCGGCGCGGCCAACGCGGCGCAGTACCGCCGGTTCCTGCACCAGCTGCTGCTGAGCCTCGAGCTGGAGCTGCGGATCCACTCGCCGCAGCACGGGGGCTGGGCCAAGGAGAAGCTGCTGCAGCAGATGCCGCCGACGATACGGTGGGACCTGGCGCTGGCGCGGCGGTGGAGGGAGAACGTGCGGGTGGACGAGTACGGCGCGGCGCCGGAGCAGAGTAGGTCACCCGGGAGCCCGGTCCCCCGGGACGGACGAGACGGGGTAAGCTGACAGGACGCGCAGCCCGGCTCCGATACAAGCTCAAGAAGCGCCAGGTCAAGACGCTGAAGCGGTTCGCGCAGACGATGAAGTGGCCGAACCTGGCTGCGACGCTCGACAACCTGCGGCAAAAGGACGACGAGTGCCGCCTGGACGCGGTGAGCTCGGACGCGTTTGCGTTCTTCAGCGGGCTCGTGCTGCCGGGTGTGAGTCGTGCCCCCTTTCCAAACGAGTACGGAGCAAGGGTCAAGGAGCCCCGGCTAACTTGCACAGCCGACGCTGCCGTTCCTCACCATGAACGCCCTCATCGACCTGGACCCGGACCCGGCCACGGACGAGCTCGCGCTGCTGTCGCACACGAACCCGCACTGCGGCTTCCAGTACCGTAATAGTCACACGTACTGGTCGGCGAGCTGCATCGTGGGCAAGGTCCTCGCGCCGACGTGCCGCAGCGTGGCCGGGTGGGTGGGGCCCGGACGCCCGACGGCGGACCTCGGCCGCTCGCAGATGGCCCGGATCCGGAGCCGGCGGCCGCGGCAGCAGCAGCAGGGCCGGCGGATGGGGCCCGAGGACGTGGAGAGCATGGGCGAGCGCTCCGACCCGCTGGGCCCGCCGGCGGCGGCGTTCCCCGTGGGCGAGTTCGCGCTGGCGCGGCCGCAGATGGACGGCTTCGTCGTGGACACGGTGCGCATCGAGCTGCTCGGCTTCCGGCCCGTGGCCGCGCCGCCCGAGGAGACGGGCAGGCCCGGCGGCGGCGGCGGGCCGCGGCTGTTTGACGCGACGGTGCAGTTCGCCATCGACGGCCTCTCGTGGCCGCTGCGGCTCATGTACGACGTGTCCTTTGTCAGCGCGTGGCCCTGCGCCGACGAGCCGCACCCGCTGTTCTTCGACTACGTCTACAAGGCCGTCCGGGTCGACGAGCTCGTGCGCGTGCGCGACTGGGGCGGCCTGTACTACCGACACGCGGGCGGTCCGCTCAGCGTGCGCTCCAGCCCGGCGCCGCCGCCGGCGCCGACGAACGGGACGGCCGCGGCGGACGGCGACGGCGACGAGCACGACGACGAAAAGGTGCTGGTGGTGGAGGCGTTTGGGGTGCGAGACAACGAGGCGCTGGCGAGGGCGTGGTGCTCGCACTGGGGCCTGAGCGCCGTGGTGGCGGACGTGGACCAGACGTGGTAGGTTTCCCGCCCCGTCGTTTACACGGGCTTGGCCCGGCCGTGTCGCGATGCTGACGTCTGGCGGACAGCATGGCCTGTGCCATCAGAGAGGCGTACGCGGCGACGCTGACGGTCGTCATCCTCGTTGACGACCGGCTCCACGACGACGAGGAACGCGAGTACGAGTAACGAGACGCGACGGCTCACGACGACGGATCACGACGACGGCTCACGATGACGGATCACGACGACGGCTCACGATGACGGCTCACGACGACGGATCACGACGATGGCTCACGACGACGACATCAAATCACGATGACATCAAATCACGATAAAGGCAAGAAGAGGAATCGCGGCGGCGCGGAGGTGTGGGGAGGCCACGAGCTACAGGAGGTGCGGTGGGGTCGGCGGGCCTGCCCGGGGAGTTCGGTGGCGGATGCCGCGCCGCTGGGGCTGCCGCTGCAGGCTTTAGTTGCCGCTGCAGGCGTTGCTGCTTGAGTTGTCGCTGCATCGAGAGTCGCCGCTCTGCAGCATCGAGACGTGTCTTGGAGTGGCCACCGCCCAGCCGAGGCGCAGTAGAATAATTGCTCGTTCCCGTGATGCCCGCTTCGTTGCAGTTCCCGTCTCTTGTCCTGCCCGTTGGGTTCCCAGCAATGATGGCGAGATGTGCGCGGCTTCGAGCCCAAACAGCGGGGAAGTCAGGAGGGGGTCCCCGTCATCGGTGGGGACGGAGGGCAAAGATACAGGGCTGCCTACCGTAGAGATGCAGCACACGCCCCTAGGTCCAGCGCCTCAAGCCCAGGCCTCAGCAGCACACCCTCTCCTCTCCCTCCCGCACCTCGACAGAGACACGACGCAGCCCGATTCCGTCGAAGCCCCGAACGCAGGCTACCTACGCAGCATACCTCGCGCCGAGGACCCCCTTACCCGCCATGTATGCATACAACAAGCCCATCAAGGCCATGGAGTGCGTCTTCCCCGTTCCCCTCTTTCCAATCGCTCGCAGTTGTCTTTTCTGCAAATCTCACGCCTTGTCGCTGCCATGGATAACCTCGATGTGAGAACCGTGACTGACGGCTTGCCCGCCATGAGCAGGCCTCCCAACGTGCTGGTAATTGTCACCCCGTCCCGCTCCGCATACGCTCTGCCGTCCCTTGCTCCGAGGTCGCCGGCGAGGGGGTCCTGAGCCCCCCGGAGCTCACGGCAGCGAGCATCACGACTAAATGTGTTGGCGCTCTGCAGGACTACTACATCGGTATCGACGTCGGTACCGGCTCCGCCCGCGCTTGCATCATCGACGAGACGGGCGACATCAAGGCGCTGGCCTCTGAGAACATCAAGCTGTGGCAGCCGGAGACTGGCTACTACGTATGGCGACGCCCCCAAGCCCCCACGATCTCCATCCCCCCGTGGCGGCGCTGACTGCCCGCACAGGAGCAATCGACGACGGACATCTGGCAGTGCATCTGCGAGTGCGTCCGCCGCATCGTCAGCGAGTCCAATGTCGACCCCTCGAGGATCAAGGGCATTGGCTTCGACGCCACCTGCTCCCTCGCCGTCTTCGCCGACGACACCGACGAGCCCATGCCCGTCACCGGCCCCGACTTTGCCAACGACGGCCACGACCGCAACGTCATCCTCTGGCTCGACCACCGCCCCGTCGAGGAGACGGAGAAGATCAACCGCACCGAGCACAAGCTGCTCAGGTACGTCGGCGGCAAGATGAGCATCGAGATGGAGATCCCCAAGGTCCTCTGGCTCAAGAACAACATGCCCCCGGAGCTGTTTGCCCGCTGCAAGTTCTACGACCTGGGCGATGCCCTCACCCACCTGGCCACCGGCAACGAGGGGCGCAGCTTCTGCAGCACCGTCTGCAAGCAGGGCTACGTCCCCATTGGCATCGACGACAGCGACAAGGGCTGGCAGCAGGACTTTTTCGAGACGATTGGCCTGGGCGACTTGTCCAAGGACAGCTTCGAGCGCATGGGCGGTGTCCACGGCGTGGTATGTTGCCATTGCGCTTGATGGCGTCGGTGTGCTGACCTCTTTGGTAGAACGGAACGTACTACAGCGCTGGCGAGAGCGTGGGCACCCTCAGCCGACAGGCCGCCTACCAGCTTGGCCTCCCCATGGGCATCGCCGTCGGGAGCGGTGTCATCGACGCCTATGCCGGCTGGATCGGCACCGTGGGCGCCAAGGTCGACCTCGGCGATGACGAGCTCAACGCCAACGTTCCGCACAACGACCTCTCCCAGGCCTTCACCCGGCTGGCAGCCGTCGCGGGCACGTCCACCTGCCACCTGGCCATGTCCAAGGACCCCGTTTTCGTCCCGGGCATCTGGGGCCCCTACCGAGACGTCTTGCTGCCCGGCTACTGGCTTGCCGAGGGCGGCCAGTCGGCCACTGGCGAGCTTCTGCGGCACATGCTCGACATCCACCCTGCCTACAACGAGACATGTGCGCTGGCAAAGGCCGAGGACAAGCACATCTACGACTTCCTCAACGCCCACCTCGAATACATGGTCGAGAAGCAGAATGCGCCTGGCATCTCGTACCTCGCCCGCCACCTCTTCTTCTACGGCGACCTCTGGGGCAACCGGTCACCCATTGCCGACCCCAGCATGAAGGGCTGCATGATCGGCATCGACAGCGACAAGAGCACCGATAACATGGCGCTGTGGTACTACGCCACCATGGAGTTCATTGCCATGCAGACGCGCCAGATCATCGAGCAGATGAACAAGTCTGGGCACGAGATCTCGTCCATCTTCATGTCCGGCTCCCAGTGCCAGAACCCGGTGCTGATGAGCCTCATGGCGACCACCTGCAGCATGCCCGTGCTGATCCCCCGGTACGTCCACGCGGCCGTGGTCCACGGCGCCGCCATGCTGGGTGCCAAGGCTGCCAGCCACAACCTCGAAGACGGCTCGGAGCCCGAGACGCTGTGGAGCATCATGGACCGCATGAGCAAGCGCGGGCGCCTGGTCGAGCCCGGCAACGACCCGGGCGAGAGGGCCCTGCTGGACGCCAAGTACGAGGTGTTCCTGGACATGTGCAACTCGCAGCAGACGTACCGCAAGAAGGTGGACAAGGCGGTCGCCAAATGGGGTGCCGAGTTTGGTGGCGATTAGTAGGTCGGTCCGACAACGAGGATCTGAGCTGCACTCGAAGAGGACAGGAAAATGGCATATAAAGTTGGAATTGGATGATGACCGGCCATGACCAAGCACATAATATCGTAATGGGTTTCAATATCTAGATCATCGGTTATGTGGGCATTGAATAGAGGGGTTTGAATGTTTAGATGCATGCATTATCTGCTCGATTTAAAAGCCAATTCGTTTTGGATGGAAACCAAGTACATAGAATAGCAGGCATATGCTTCAGTGGCTGTGTGGACGCTGGCCAGTAGCCTCGCGACGTGCTCATTGGTCCAAGCTTCCCCCCCAATACCTCCAGCCTCGCGGGCCAAAATTCTAGAGCAGACGCGCATCTCTCTGCCTCTGTTGCAAGCCACGACCACGCGCGCGCGAGCAGCTTCGCTCGTTCACATCGCTCGCTCGCCAATCCCTACGTCTCTCTGTCAACTCCGCGGCGCGTATTGTACTCGACTCTCGGCCATGTCTCTCTTTGGGCAGTCGACGACGGGCGGCGGGTCGTCGCTGTTTGGGCAGCCGGCCCAGAACCAACAACAACAACAGCAGCAGCAGCAGCAGCAGCAGGGCGGTGGAGGGCTGTTTGGCCAGCCGCAGCAGAATAAGCCAGCGTCCGGAGGCTTGTTCGGGCAGTCGACGGCAGGGAACGTGGGCGGTAGCGTGTTTGGGCAGCCGGCGCAGAATCAGCAGCAGAATCCCTCTGGCGGGGGCCTGTTTGGGCAAGCGACGGCGCAGAATCAGCAACAGGGGGCTACCGGAGGCGGCGTGTTCGGCCAGCCGGCGCAGAATCAACAGACTGGCGGCATGGGCGGCGGGATGTTTGGACAACCGGCGCAGAATCAGCAGCAGCAGCAGCAGCAGCAGAAGCCATCTCTGTCGCTGTTTGGCTCGACCCTCGGCGGCTCGACGATGCAAGGGGGCACTCTGGGCGCCTCAATGTCGAAGCCTTCCTTGTTCGGCTCCACGATGAACCAACAGCCGCAGCAGCAAAGCAATCCGATGCTCGGGGCCAGCATGCTCGGTGGGAGTTCCTTCGCCGCTCCGTCCCAAAACACGCAGCCCCAGCAAACGCAGGCACAACAACCGGCCGGCGCGTACTTTGACAGCCTCTTCGCGAAGACACAGAGGGAGGGAGGCGCCAAACCCAGCATGGAGGATCTCCCCAGCTTGGAGCTCGGCCTCGGCGACCTACGCCATCGCTTGAGGAAGCTTCAGTCCAAGCCAAACGAGAAGCCTCTGGACGGCAAGGCGCACTACCTGCTGGCTGCGTCCGGCGTCGACCCTGGCGCCGCCGCCAAGGATCTAGGCATGCTGGACGTCCAGGGCGCGCGAGTCGAGCGGACACACGGATACGCCCCGACCGAAATCGACGTCGAGACGTACCTGTCCAACTTGCAGACGAAGACGACGCTGAGCATGATTGCCGACGGCCTCGAGCGATCGGTGCGCGACTTTGATAACTTCCTGGAGGACAACGTGGCTATGGAGTGGGACGCCCAGCGCAAGCGCATCTACCAGCACTTTGGCATCAAGCCCCAAGAGGACTCGACGGCAGCGGGTCGAGAGTCCCACGGCGGCTTCGGCCGGTCACGCCGCAGCAAGGCTCAAGGCGGTGCGTCTCGCGCTGGCCGGAGCAGCATGCTTGGCAACTCGATGATGCAGCGCTCCGTCATTGGCACCCCCAGCCGCATCGGCGCTCATCAGCCCGAGTTTTCCGACGTCGACCGTTCCTCTGATGGGTCAAGCGCCCTCGAGACCCGTGGCGCGACCGAGGATCGGGCCCTCCGCGAGAGGCAGGCGAAGCTGTCCGAAAAGGTGCGCACTCTCAACAACGCACGCCTGATGAAGCGCCCGTACCCCATCTTCGCGGAGCTGGGAGAGGTGGAGCAAAAGTCTCACGAGCCTCACGCGCCTCATGTCGTGGAGGCTTACCGTGCCATGATCGAGATTGTTGGCGAGGACCCAGATGCCGAGAACTCACTCAACAATGCCACCGCAAAGGAGCGCCAGTTTGCTGGCATGTACCTGGACGAAAACCCCAACTCCGCACAGTCGATCGAGATGAGGAAGCGCATCCTGCACGGCTCCAACCGCTTCCTCGAGAAGCAGTTCCTGCGCGAGGTCGAGTCGTTGATAGCCAAGCACCCGCACGAAGCCAAACTCGGCGGTCTCCCGGATATCACCAGCAAGATCAAAGCCTACATTCGCCTGCGCTCCGCCCGAAAGGACCTGGTGCCCGATAACACGGAGCTGCAGCAAGTCCAGGGCGAGTATGTGTGGGCGGTGGTCTTCTACCTCCTCCGGTCCGGCCACGTCAACGAGGCGGCCCAGTACGTCAACGACAACAGCAACCAGTTCCGGGGCATCGACCGCACGTTTGCGACGTACCTCAACAACTACGCGGCCAGCGAGGACCGGCGGATTACGAATCGGAAGCTGCTCGATCGCTGCACCAACGAGTACATCCAGCGCTCTCGCAACGCTCCCGAGAACTCCATCGACCCCTTCCGGATGGCCTGTTACAAGGTCATTGGGCGCATCGAGCTGGGCAACCGCAACCTGGACGGCTTGAACACGGACATCAACGACTGGATCTGGCTGCAGTTCAACCTGGCCAGGGAAGGTGACAGGGCTCTGGAGATGGCGGGGGAGTCGTACGGCCTGGCGGAGCTGCAGACCAGTGTTCGGGAAATCGGACTCAAGCACTTCCCCAAGGCCAACTCGGAAGACACCAGCAACGGCAGCTTCGGCATGTTCTTCTACCTCCAGATCCTCTCCGGCATGTTCGAGGACGCCGTTGGCTATCTCTACCCCTTTTCCTACGTGGATGCCGTTCACTTTGGCCTCGCGCTCGAGTACTACGGCCTGCTACGGCCGAGCGATCCCATGTCGGCCTCGAACGATCTCCGCAGCTACAGCGTCAAGAATCTTCCGCAGATCAATTTTGGCCGCATGATTGGCTACTACACGAGGGACTTCCGCGCCGCCGACGTGGTGTCCGCCGTGGACTACCTGGCACTGATCTGCCTGAACCGGGATCTCGGCGGCGAGGCGGGGCAGCGCCAGAGCAACCTGTGCCATGAGGCCCTGCGGGACTTGGTGCTGGAGACGCGCGAATTCAGCAAGCTGATCGGAGACATCAGACCAGACGGTCGCGGTATCCGCGGCATCATCGAGGAGCGTGGCCCGTTGATTGGCCTCGACGACGAGGACAAATTTGTCAACACGGTGACGCTGCAAGCAGCCAGCTTTGCGGACGAGAACGGACGAACCACCGACTCCGTGCTGCTGTATCACTTGGCCGGCGAATACGACACGGTGGTGGCTATTGTCAGCCGGGCTCTCAGCGAGGCCATCTCGCTCGAGATTGGCGAGGACCCGATGCGCTTGATGCCGGTCAAGCCAAGGGCGGCCGGCCAGGGGGCAGAGACACAGCAGGGCAGCAGCCTCAGCCTGGCGTCTATCGACGATCCCGTTGAGCTGGCCAAGACCATGATGGCCATGTACGAGCGGGACGCCATGTTCTACAGAAAGATCCAGGACCAGAACAAGGTGGCCTGCCGGGTGCTGCTGGAGATGAGCACCATCAAGAAATTCGTGGAGGCGGGCCAATGGGCTCAGGGTCTGGATGTGAGTGTACCCTGAACACCCCTGACGCAGGAGCGGCGCTAACAACTCTGCAGAAAATCCGAGGCCTCGAGATCCTGCCCCTGGACGCGGCGGGCGACGCCAGCACGATCCGGGCGTACGCGTCCAAGTTCTCGGGTCTCTCGCAGCCGGTGTCGATCAACGTGCCCAACCTGCTGATGTGGACCATCATCTGCTGCGTGCGGCAGCGGGAGCAGCTCACCAACGGGCAGTTCAGCGGCAACGAGGGGACGCGGAAGATGATGGTGGAGCAGCTGAAGCAGATGACGCTGGACCTGACGACGTACACGAGCCAGCTGCGGTACCGGTTCCCGCCGCACCTGCACGAGGCACTGGCGAGGGCGTCGGCGGAGTAGGGGTTGCGGCGGTGAATAATAGGGAGAGCTGTCTGTTGAGACGACACGGCGGCTAGATATCAGCTTGAGTATTACTCGTTACGATAGAATGCGGCAAGGCGCCGGCAAGAGAAGACTGGATACTTGCTGTGACTCGACGTGACGGGCGAATGATGCTGAAAAGACGGACACAATTCTCGTCCATTTGACTGACTGTCCGTGTCTTGGGTGGTGGTCGATGGAGGCAGGTGACGAATCAGCTGATCCGCCACATTCCGTCGGCGCTGCACGCTGCACGTGCCGATGCTTGCCGCAGGCTTTTTCCGCGGCAAACACCATCGCGTCCATGACTCGGGCCCGACCACCTCGACACGACCAATCTGATTCAGCAACAAGGGCCCCCAACGTGCCCTGTGCGAGCGCAATCAGGGATCCCCACTCCCACCCACTCGCGAGCCCGCCGGCTATCCGGGACGAGGAAGCCGAGGCTCGCTTTTTTTGCGTGTTACGTTTCCGCGGTGGTGCATCGTCATCGTCGGGTGCTGCTGGCGGGGTCTGATCGCCCTTTTCTGGGCAGAGGGAGGAACCGGCGGCCCCCTGCGCTGCCGAATAGGGGGGCATCGGGGAGGGAAGCCGGTTGGGCGCGTACGGGATAGTGCGAAGTGCGAAGAAGCAAACGTCAATCTGTCTGCCGGGGAGGACAAGGACGAGGGGTGGGCCGGCGTCGGTATGGACCCCGGAGGAGCCGGCGGGGACGCGGCGGCGGCGGTGGGGAGTTCCCCGGGGGGAGAGACGCCGGGTGCCGCCGGGGTGAAGCGGGATGCGGGGAGCCTCTCGCGGGACGGCGACGGCGACGGCGACGACGGGGAGGCGGCCGGGGATGAGGGCGGCGGCAGGGCGAGGAAGAAGAAGACGGCGCCGGGGAGCCGGGGCGTGGCGAACCTGACGCCGGAGCAGCTGGCGAAGAAGAGAGCCAACGGTGAGTGCTCGCTTCCACCACCTCATCGTGCACGGCGGCGTTGTGTCCTGGGCCGCGGTACCACGGTTCAGAGGTCGACTCGTTGACGCGCTCGCTGACACGGCGCCAGACCGCGAGGCCCAGCGCGCCATCCGCGAGCGCACCAAGAACCAGATCGAGACGCTGGAGCGGCGCATCGAGGAGCTCACCAGCCTCGAGCCCTACCAGGAGATGCAGGCCGCGGTGCGCTCCAAGGAGGCCGTCGAGCAGGAGAATGCCGAGATCAAGCGGCAGCTGGCGGCGGTCGTGCGGTTGCTGAAGCCCATCATCGGCGAGGGTGGGTGCCCGTTCCCCGGTCGAGATGTGCTTTCTCTTGTTGAACTTGAGCTGATGCGACAACAGGCGCGAGCGAGGGCTCGTACACGGCACCCACGCCGGCCTTTGTGGCGCCGGCTGCGGCGCAGACGCCGGGGGTGCAGCACTGCGCCTCTGCGTCTGCGTCTGCGTCCCCGGCGGCGGGCGGGCTCGCCGAGCACGCGCACGTCTCGCAGCAGAGCTGGCACCAGGGCGAGCAGCAGCAGCTGCACCTGCAGAGGCACCAGCTCCGGCACGGCCTCGACATGGGCCCGGAGCGGCTGGGGCTGGACTTTCTGCTGCAGCCCGGCCAGCAGCTGGGCCGGGTGCAGAGCGCGATCCACGGCGCGCAGGACTCGCCGCAGTTCCACCACGTGCCCATGAAGCACGACTGGACGGCCGCGACGAGCAGCCCGGCGCTGCGGACGCGGCACAGCTCGCTGGGCTCGTCGGCGTCTGCGCCGACGTCGGCGGGCGGGGGCGACGCCGGCAGCCTGTCCATGTCCGGCCAGTCGCCGTCGGCCGCCGGCCCCGGC
>JALHCA010000002.1:0-29331 GCA_024340505.1 Tolypocladium nubicola
GCTCTTCCGATCTAGCACCACGGGCTGGCTCGCCGAGCAGTGGCGCCGCGTGCTCGGCGTGCTGCCGGCCGGCCCCGGCGCGCACTTCTTCGACCTCGGCGGCACCAGCCTCGGCGCCGCGCAGCTCGTGTCGCAGCTGCGGCTGCGCTGCGCGACGCTGTCCGTCGCCGACATCTACGAGCACCCAGGCCTGGCCGCCATGGCCGCGCGCGTCGACGACCTCTCGGGCAGCGCGCACACGGAGCGCCGCGTGCCGCCGACGCCATTCTGGGTCGTGCTCGTCCAGCTGCCCATCCTGCTGCTGGAGCTCGCCTTCGAGGGCCTCCGCTGGCTCACCGCGCTGGCCCTGACCAAGAAGCTCTTCGCCCTGCGCCTCGGCCCCGACTCGTGGGCCGGCCAGCACGCGCTGCCGTGGTGGCTCGTCGGGCCCGGCTGGGCGCTGTTCATCGCCATGCCCGGCCGCCTGCTCACCACGGCCGCCGTCGTGCGGCTGCTGACCCTCGGCATCGCGCCGGGCCGCTACCGCCGGGGCGGGCCGCTGCACCTCCGGCTGTGGGCCGCAGAGCGCTTCGTGGCGCTGGGCCGCGTCGGCGCCATCGCCGGCACCCAGTGGTGTCGCCGCTACGCCAGGCTGCTCGGCTGCCGCGTCGGCGCCGACGCGCAGCTGCACGGCTTGCCTCCCGTCACGGGGCTGGCCAGCTTCGGCGCCGGCTGCGCCGTGGAGCCCGAGGCCGACGTCGCCGGCTGGTGGCTCGACGGCGAGGTGCTGCACGTCGGAACCATCACCGTCGGCGACGGCGCCCGCGTCGGTGCCCGCAGCACGCTCATGCCGGACACGGTGCTCGCGCCCTACGCCGACGTCCCCGCGGGCGTCTGCGTCCAGGGGACGGTGGAAGGGCCCGACGTCTCGCCCGCGTCCGGGGACAAGGCGGAGCCGGGCGGAGCCGGGTTCTGGGCGGGGCTCCGGTACACAATCTCGCTGCTGCTGCTCGACTTCCTGCCCATACTCATGGTCGCGCCCGTGTGGGGGCTCACGCCCGCGATAGTGCGCGACTACAGCGACTACAGGGCGCTGTCCCTGGGCCTGATCGAGATGGCGCTGCCCGGCACCGTGCTGGGCGTCTTCTTGTACGCCGCCGTCGTCATCGCCTTGGTCCGGCTGGCCAGTCTCGCCGTCCGTCCGGGCGAGTACTTGTGGCACGGCACCGCCGCGTGGGCGGCCTGGTTGACGCACTTCCTCATGATGGACGCGCGCACTGCGCTGTTCCCCATCTACGCCAGCTTGTTCACCCCCCACTGGCTGCGCTTGCTCGGTGCCCGTCTCGGCCGCAACGTCGAGGCGTCCACCGTGGTCCCTATCCCGTCGCTGCTGCGCGTCCAGGACGGTGCTTTCCTGGCCGACGACGTGCTGATATCGCCCTTTGAGCTCGGGACTGGCCGCGTTCGCCTGGGCAACTCGTCGGTCGGCACGAAGAGCTTTGTCGGCAACTCGGCCATCGTCGCCCCGGACGTCGACGTCCCCGACGGCACCTTGATCGGCGTGCTGGGCACGGCCCCGGCCGGTCCGGAAGAGATGGAGTCCGGCTCGTCGTGGCTTGGCCGGCCGCCCATGTCGCTCCCCCGTCGCGCCGAGGCGCCCGCAGACCAGACCCGCACCTTCGAGCCCCCTTTCCGGCTGGTCTTGGCCCGCGCACTCGTCGAATCGTGCAGGCTGGTGCCGTTGATGTTCTCCTCGCTGTTGGCGACGCTGGCCGGCATTGGCATGCTGTTCGTCATGGATACCTTTGGCGTCGGCTGGGCGGTCCTCGCCGCCGGCGGGCTGCTCCTGGCTGCCGGAATAGCCGCCTGCATCATCGCCATCATCGCCAAGTGGGTGCTGACGCCCGTCATTCGTCCGGGCCAGCAGCATCCGCTGTGGAGCTCCTTCGTCTGGCGCAACGAGCTCGCCGACACGTTTATCCAGTCCCTGGCCGTCCCGTGGCTGGTCAGGCTGTGCTACGGCACTCCGTTCCTCTCGTTGTGGCTGCGCTGTCTGGGGGCCAAGATCGGGCGCGGCGTGTGGTTGGAAACCCACCTGCTGCCCGAGGCCGAGTTGGTCCAGGTCGATGCCGGCGCCACCGTCAACCGGGGATGCGTGCTGCAGACTCACCTCTTCCACGACCGGCTTCTGCGCTTGGACAAGGTCCACCTGGAGCCAGGAGCCACGCTCGGTCCGTACGCCATTGCGCTTCCGGGCACTGTCATCGGCTCGGGCACGACTATTGCCCCTACTTCACTGGTGATGCGCGGAGAGCACCTCCCGGCCGGCACCCGTTGGCGGGGAAATCCGGTGCGGCCTTGGTTTGAGCCAAAGGTGGAAAGCTCGGCCGAAAGCTCGGGCTGGAGGTCGGAGGGAACGGAGGGATCCATCGTCTAGAGTTCCACTTGTCCCAGAGACGGTCAGCGTTTTGGAGGATGCTATTTATAGAAGTAGAGGTTTTGCTATTTGTAGAACGGTTCTGCGATTTTCAGCTAGTTGTGGCCCCATAAAGATGAGGGAAACGAGGCGTATTATTATTGCTATATATCGGAAAATTAAGATTTTCAAATCTTACTATAGAGGTCGCATTTCCCTCCTGTAAGAGGATGAGTGTTTCGCTTTGTCTAGCTTGCTGGCAAAGAGGGCCACGTAAACAATAGTGCAACAAGATGATTTATTACCAAGTGATGTTCAGCACCGTGAAAGAAGGCTGGAAGTCACAAGAGAATATGTGCATGCTCCCTGACATATTGATCATGAATGAATTGACATGGAGCAAGCTGGGGCCTTCTAGGGTCCGGCAGCATACAGCAATCATATGGGCATTCTACATCAAAGTAAACTATGTGCACAACGCTATCAATCCAAGGCTGCGTATTTTTGCTCCGCTTGCTCCAAGGCGCTGTGCAGGGGTATATCGGAGAGTTTTACAATCTTTGTGCGTTTGACGAACTTCCATATCAGATAGGCACAGATTACAAGGGGGATGTCTCTGCGCACGTTTAGCATGACCCGACGAGCATGACGGGTATGTGGTAGACATGACACTTACAGATATGCGGAGACGAAGCTGCTGGCGCTCCAGCGTCCCTCGGTGAAGACAGCAAAGCCGCTGGTGAGCAGGATGATGCTGCACATAAAGAGTGCAAAATAAGAGCTGTACACTGATCGGACACATGTCAGCTCGAAATCCGTCCGAATCCCCCACACACATGAGGAAACTTACGTGTCCAGGAGTTGTACCACGGAAGCCTCGTGATGGGAATGTCCTGCTTCTTGAAGGCAAGTCTCATGCGGATGTGGTTGAGCAGGATGGATATCCACGAAACCAGGACGCCCGCCGCCGTCAGGTTCACGAGCCAGAAAAACGCCGTCAAGGCGCCGCTCGACAGGCTCATGAAGCTGAGGAACATGAAGACGGTGAAGAGCAGGACACACATGTAGGGCACGCCCCACGACGTGGTCCGGAGGAATATCTGGGGCGCCTGGCGCTTGAGGGCCAGGCCGTAGAGGACGCGGGTGCCGGCGAGCAGGCTCTGGTTCGAGGCGGACCAGGCCGAGGTGACGACGACGGCGTTGACGACGGAGGGGATGGCGGGGATTCCGGCGGCCGAGGCGGCGATGACAAAGGGGCTCTGGGCGGCGTCGCCGCTCGAGCTGTCGAGGCGCTCGTCGTCGCTCGACACGAGCATGCCGACGATGAGGATGGACAGCATGTAGAAGAGCACGATGCGGATGAAGACGTTCTTGCAGGCGGCGGGGATGGCCTTGCGCGGGTTCTTGGTCTCGGCACCGGCCATGGCGATGGACTCGACGCCGGCAAACGAGAAGACGGCGCCGGTCATGACGCCCCAGTAGCCGAGGAACTTGCCCCAGTTGCCCGCGGCGATGTACTCGACAAAAGGCCCCGGCTCGGACCAGTAGCGGAAGTAGACGGGGGGCGTGCCGGGGATGCCGCCGAGGTCGATGACCAGCCCCAGGACGATGAGGAAGACGACGAGCAGGATCTTGAGGACGGCGAAGACGTACTCGACCTCGCCGAAGACGCGCACAAAGGCGAGCCCCACGGCGACGGTCAGCACGATGAAGCAGACGATGAAGACGGAGGGGTTCACGTCGGTCCAGAACTGGAACAGCACGCAGATAGCCGTGATCTCGGACGGGATGGACAGCACGTTGCCGTAGACGAGGTTCCAGCCGATGGCGAACCCCCACGCCGGGTCGACGAAGAACTCGGCGTGGCGCACAAAGGCGCCCGTGACGGGCAGCAGGGCGGCCACCTCGCCGAGGGCGAACTGCACGGAGCACACGACGAGCCCGACGGTCGCGTAGCCGAGCAGCGCGCCGAGGGGGCCGCCGGTCTGCACGGCGGCCCCGAGGCCGAGGAAGAGGCCCGTGCCGATGGCGCCGGCGATGCCCAGCATGGAGAGATGCCGCTCCGTGAGGCCGCGCTTGAGGTCGTGCGTCTCGGCCGCCGTGACGAAGTCGCCGGGGTCGCCGAGCCCGGACGGCGGGCCGGAGCGCACCTCGTCGTCGTCGCCGTGCTGCCGCTCGAGGTCCGGCTGGACGGCGCCGCTCCGGACGCTCGATGCGCGCTTGCTGTCGGCGGCCGCGAACATGGGCGGCGCGGTGGCGTCTGCGGCATGAGAGCCGTTCTCCCGCTGGAAGAAGCCGAAGCCCATGGTGATGCTGCCGGCGCTGAGATGGGCGATGCTGCCGACGCTGAGCCACGCACTCTCGTCGCTCAATCGATAGCCCGAGGAGTGAGTACGCACAGGACACTCGGCACGCCGCTCTGTTGCTCTCGCGGCCGCAAGCAGGCTGCAGAACCGTACCGACGAAGCCAGAAGGGAAAACGGCGAGCGCAGACGACATTTTTTATCAGGGACCACAACTTAAACTTACTAGCCGTAATCATCGTAATGCCCACATGGGATGGTGCAATCGGCCCTGTCCTGTCGACGGCTCCCCACAATGCATTCGCACGACCGGAATCTCGCTTAAAAGCTGCGAACCGTTGTGCAACACCAATCCTGCTCATATCTATACCGAAGCAGCGGCCAGACGGCAGACATGGCCAAGCTGTCTGCGGAAAGTCAATGGCCTGCAGAGCCCTAGCCGTGTTGAGGCGGCGCCACCCGCAACTATAAAGAATCTGATATGTGTGGGGAGGCGCGTGCATGGATGCCCGGGCATGGCAGAGCGCTCGGGTCCGCCACGCGACACACGATACGAAGTACGCGACACATTACAAAGTATACCGGATGAATGTGCAGACGGCCAAATGTTCCATGTCTATAATAATACTCCGTGATAGAAGTCTTCAATTACAATAATACCAATCCCATGGTCCCATATCGAACATTATCCTCCCCGCTATGCTCGGATCAGCCCTCGCCCTGCGAAGAACCTGTCGACTTGTCAGTACAGGCAACTCGTACAAGCAACGCAAGGAATCGACTCACTGCCGACATCGAACAACCGCGACCCTTAGGAGTCCGGCGCCTTGGAGGCCGGCGCCTTGGAGGCACCGCCAGTCATGCCCTTGACCACCTGTCCGGGGATATTCATGAGGTCGGCGGGCAGGCCACCGACGAGCTTGACCGTGTCGGAGCCCAGGCCCGTGAGCGCGCCGATGGGGTCGCCGCTGAGGGCCTTGCCGATGGCGTCGCCGGGGATGTTGAGCACGCCGTCGGCGAGCTTGAAGAACTCGGCCACGGCGTCCTGGCCCGCGTTGGCGATGCCGGTGCCGACGCCGCCGCCCATCTTGGCCACGCCGCTGATGGGGCCGAGCAGGCCGCCGAAGTTGAGGTCGCCCGCCGGCGCGGCGTGGACCAGGCAAGCCGAGGCCGCGACGAGAGCAGGGATGATGCCAAAGGTCTTCATTTTAGCGAATGTACTGTGTGTCTCGACAACCGCAGGTTGCAGGAAATGGCTGAACTGAAATGTGAAAGAAAGTAGTGAAACCGGGGAAAAGAATGTAGTAGTTGCTGGAGATGGAGGGAAACCGCCGGAAGAGAGGTCAGAGGCCATGTATTAAATACTGCAACAACACGGCCTCGCGCGGCGATTAGACGAGTTGAGGATAACGCACGTGAACCAGCTGGCAGTTCCCGAACAGGTCCAAGCACCAAACGGGAAACAAGGTACAGATGTCCAGCCGAGTTCCTGACAACCTGATACAAGGCTCGAGCGGCCGATGGCAGCGGAGCCTCCGAGCCACGGCGGGCTGCGTTTCCCACCGGGGTGGGTACGCGACCGCAGGGCTGATCCCAGGTGACCTGAAACGGAAATACCACCAGCAGTTTCTGGAAACCGACGAGCCAGAAGGGGAACCATCCCTGCGGCCATCGCGCGATTAAAGAAGCTTAATATAGCGACGCCGCTCCGTGTAATACGTCCTTTCGAGAACCGCACCGCAGCCCGCGTGCCTCGGCAAGCACCAGACATCGTCGGGTCTCATATCCCGGCAACGCACGTGCGGCCACTTGCCGAGCTTCAGCACGCCGGGCCGCCGCCTCGCTCGCGGGCGGCGCGCCCAGATGCACGGGCGAGCGCCTCGACGGCAGCGGCGCAAAGGAGACTCTAGCCGTGCCCGTCTCCCGGCGTCGTCGGCGGCGGCGGCGGCGCATCTCCTGGCTGCGTCTCCGTCCGTCGGGAAGTCACGCACGACGCGCGCCTGGATAGGCTCGCAATTAGAGTACAGAGTCAATGTAGGTGTCAGGGTTCGCGTCCGATGAGCTTAACCATCGTGACTCGCGGTTTGGTCCAGCAGCGGCCATCAGCAGCCGCATTGCCCGTGTCACGCCGATCCTCGCCCGCAGACGCACCCGCCCCGTGTGGCCGTTTGTTGGTTCGGCCCCGACGGGCGAGGCTTCGTGCAAGGATCGTTTCAGCAGCTGCAGTCGCCCCTCGTCCTCGTGCTTGTCCTCGACGTTGATCGTACGTGGTGCTCGCGTCCGCATCTGTTTTAAGCTACCTCGCACGTCGCCCTGGGCGCGTTTCAGGCCGCGGGACCGGTTCCTGACTAGAGGGCGGCCCTACGCCGCACAGCAGTTACATCGGGCCCCCACGGACCTCGGCGTGGGGCCCCCGACGGGCGTCGGGTGCTAGTATCCGCCCGCGTCCGGCCCGGAAGCCACTTACACGCTGTTAGTACAGACTGCTCGTGCCTTGTATGTGCCCCTATCCTGCTCCTACATGGGATTGCCGTCTTCTGAACACGGGGGGACGCCTCGTAGAGACGACTGCCGTTGCATTCATCGCGCTGCTGCAGATGCATCGCCTGCTGCCGATGGACCGTCTGCTGCAGATGCATCGGTCGCCTGCGGATGCATCGGTCGCCTGCAGATGCATCGCACATGGATCACGCCGCTCCGCGCCGGCCCTCCAGCCGTGCATGAATCGTATGCCATCGTTCGTCTCCTGGCCCATTCCACCACACCGCCCTCATTTGTTTCGTCTCCTGATCGACGCGATGCCACCAGGATGTGCGGCGCAACTCCGATCGCCCTCTGCACCGCAGATCCACCTGCTAGCGAGCCGGGCACCCCGGCAGGGCTGGAGCGCGTGCACCAGCCTCCAGCACAGCCCAGCCCTACTACCCCCAACGTCTCCCTCCTCTGAGCTCCCTCCTAGCGGTCAGATCATGTTGTTTCAGGCCCTGGTGCATGGGTGCCTTATTTCCGCTCTCCTGCTTGGTCGCAGCACCGCTACCGCAGTACGAGTAGGTCGATTGGAGTCTTGGACCGTCTGTGACATGTGCCGCTTTCTCCGGGCCCCGGACGCCATGACGCTGCAGGCGGACACACCGTCGAGGTCTTCGGCTGAGGCGCAACAGTCAGACCATCGCGACTTACAGACGGGGGCTATATATGTGCAACGCGTCCCTCCTCCAGCATTGTCCGTCATCTCTCGAAGCCATCTACAAGTCTCCTAAGTCTCTCGTTTCTTTCCGGCTCTACCGGTCCGCAGTCCCGGCGACCTGATCGTGTAGCTTTTATCCCTTCTACGAGCTAATATATACGACTACTACATTCTTTCACATCACTCACGATGCGCTACGCAATCCTTTACTCCGCCTTTGTTGCCGGCGCCTCGGCCCACGGCCTCATCAGGTCCATCGAGGGAGCCAACGGCGTCTCCATGCCTGGCTTGAGCGGTATGATGCTCTAGCGACCCCCGTTCCAAGTTGAATACTAACTTCTATATCCAGTTGCCGATGGCACTCCTCGCAACTGCGTCGCCAACTCCTGTGGCGCGCAGGCCGACACCGCCATCATCCGGGACCTCGATATTTCCACCGGCGAGGCCTCTCCCCTGGGCAAGACCCAGGGCAAGGGCGCTGCGCCTACCAACAAAGGTGCCGACAGCTCCGTGGGCGTCGAGGACGACCTCGGCGGCTTCGGAGGCGCTGCCCAGCGCCGCGAGGAGCACAAGCGACAGATGGGCAACCTCTTCAGCGGCATCGGCAACCTCCCGGTCATCGGTGTCGCCGGCCTCGGCGGCAAGAGGACCAGCTATCCCGTCGAGACCATCGTCGCCGACATGGCTGGTCAGGGCGCTGAGAAGGGCCTCCCTACCAGCGACGACCAGGGCGTAGTTTCCGTCGTCTACCGACAGGTACGTGAACCCACCACTGTCTTGTCTTGCCCGTCGCTGACATTCGTGCCCCTAGATCAACCAGGACGGTGCCGGTCCTCTCACTGCCGCCATCGACCCTTCTTCCGGCGGCTCTGATGCCAACGCCTTCCAGCGCGCTCAGGTCACCCAGAACATGCCCGGACTGGGCATCGCAGGCCTGTCCATTGCCACCAACACCGACTTCCCCGTCAAGGTCAAGATGCCCGAGGGCATGACCTGCAGCGGCAAGGTTGGCGGAGCCGAGAACGTTTGCATCGTTCGTGTCCGCAACAGTGCTCCTGCCGGCCCCTTTGGCGGCGCCGCTGCCTTCACCCAGAGCCCTGCTGCCCGCAAGCGAGCCATTGCCTACCGCCTGAAGAAGCGCTTCGAGTTCAACCACGTCGATTCCGAGTAAGGGATAGACGAGGGGAAAGCCACGGCGATTGGTTGAGGCAAGCAAAGTGCATAAGCCATGGGACAAGCTCTGCCTAGTCGAGTCGGAGGGGGTCGGCTGAGTTCAGGGGAACGCCCGCTCTGTACGCTGAGGAAGTTCTAGTGTGTACCTATATGGCAACTTTATTTTCTTCTTCTTTCATAATTAACCGGCGCCTCTGTAATCGACACTCTTTCATTACAGAAAGGCGCTGTCACACAATAACCCCGAGCAGCGACGAACTTGTATTTATTGGCGTAGGTAGTCAATCTTTTCCTGTATAGCATCCTTCCACCTAGCCGAATCATATAGAATAATAGGGCAAGCGTCGCCATGCTGGCTGGGCTTCATCCATTCACAAACACGTATTTGCCAGTGTTAGTAATAGAAGTTCTTCCAACACGCACTGCAGGTTTCCCAACGACTTGTTTGAGCACGAGAGATACAAGCAATGGTGTACAGCGTATCAGGTAAGCCAGCTCGCATTTGGTATAAACTACGAAGTATTCCGGCCGTATCAACTCGGGCGCTTGACGCAAGGTCAGTCACGCAACTTACAAGTCTACCCGTGCCGCGACAACATAATCAAGGGCGTTCTCTTCAACTCATACAACTGTGCAATGCAGCAGCCCGATATCTATGTATGCCGTCTCCTATCCAAAGTTTAAAAAGCGCGCCGGCTTACCCCAGATATTATTAAATGCTGCTGTGTAAATGCATTGTCCCCCAACCAGCGCCGTGCCATGCTTCGGCTATGAAATTGAGCACGCTTCCCAGAGATATCCCTCATGTATGCCGCCCGATTCCTAGTCCGCCGATAGAATTATACAACGCTTCTGTCACCCACTCTCACCCTTGATGCCGCTCCGGTGCTGCCAAGGGGAGAGCATGACGGGTCAAAAGGTCAGGCACTCTAAGGGCGCACGCCACGTCGCCACTGTTCCACGCGATCTACAGGCCCGGTACCCATGGGCATAGGCATCTGCATCTGCATCCCTGGTGGCGCCATGCCTGCGCCGTACAGGCTCATCGTGGAGCCGCCATTGTAGAGGCCCATGTTGTTCATGCCGTTGTAGGCTCCCATGTTGTTCACCCCTCCAAAAGTGCTCATCGCGCCGTACATGGGCTGCTGCATAGGTCCGCCATAGTTGTTGAGCATGACGCTCGACCTGTTTTGATTGCCGTATTGCGCGGGAGGAACAAGGCCCTGGGTGTTCACGAAATCGCTGGACCTTGCAGCCTGAGGGCCGTGGCTTGCACCGCAGTTGGTGTAGATGCCACCCCGGAAGCCTCCTGAACGCTCCATGTTTGGCACGGGCAGGCTCTGCGGCATTTGCTTCCTCATGGCTGCCATCTTGGCCTCCCGTTCCCTAGTTGATCGCTGTTCCTCCTCGGCCCGCAGCCTGACTTCCTGCGCCTCGGCGTCATACCCCTTCTTTGCCAGAACGTCAGCCATGCTCAGTCGCCGGCTGGTCCTTTGCTGCGTAGGATCGCTGGCCAGGTTACCGTAGTTCATTTCTAGCTCTCGGGCCTCCCGCTCAGCTTGTAACCGACGACGCCGCTGGCCCAGGGTTTCATCTTCCACCTTGACATGCGGCGTCTCATTCTCATTCCGACCGGCCGGCTTCTCTTTCTGATCATCGGGGTCGCCGAATTGGCTGAGAAGTTCCGCAGAGAACGCCCTGCTTACGGGCCTGGCCGTGGGGAGCTCGCTCTCGCTGCCATCCTTGGCGGCAAGTCGTCGCCGTCTCTCGCCCAGTGTCTCGCCCTCAACATCGTTCTCCTCGGGTCCAGGACTCGGGGTCGGGCTCATTCCAGAGTGCGGAGACTGGTTGTCCACAGCTCTCTGAAGAGCGGGGAACGACATGACGCTCTGGCGGTTTTGCAGAATCACGGGTGGCGGAGGCTCTAGCCCCTGCAGGCGTGCTCGGCGGTGGCTGAGCGGCTCGTTGTCCTCGATATCCCGCCGTTCCAGCATCCCCATGGGTCGTTGAAGGTCCGCCAGGTTCTTCGCTCCTTGCTGCTTGGCGGCCAGAATGGCCAACGGGACATCTTCATCGTCCGACCCATTTTCATCCAGGTGGGCGTTTGGGTCTTCCCATGCAAGATTGACGCGCTTCTTTTGTCGGTGCTTGCGTTGTTGTTCTGCGACGGTGTCCATGTCCAAGAGCGTGGCGTGCATGCCGTTTGGAAACTTATTCTTCGTCCGTTCCTGCTGCTCCTGCTTACGGAGATGAAGCTCAGCAAGGAGTGTGGTTGGTGGGCCGTTGTAGGCTGGGGCATCATCTGATTCCGAGTCTTCCTCTTCAGGCTCCTTCTCGTGCTCGCCGACTCGTATCACGTTGTCCTCGCTATTACCACTGGGTAACCCCCTGTCCTCTGTGTGTCCAGACTCGTCGCCAGCGTCCTGGACAGGAGCGCCAGCCATGCTGTGGGGCCGTTTCAGCTGCTCGCTGTTGTGGCTGCTGCTGCGTTTTCTGAGCCACATGAGTGACGATCTCTTTTTGGGCTCGGGAGAGAGCACGTTGAGGGTGGCCGTGGACTTTCGAGCCTTGTGCTTCTTTGCCTTTCCGTAAATCTCCGATCCCAACGTTCCTGCGAACGCGTGATCCGTAAATGCATTAACGGGCGCGTGCGCGGATGCATCAAGTATGCTGTCGAGGGTGGCCATGGCAGATCCATCCTTGATTTCGACATCTGCCGTGGCCGAGGGGAGATCAAAGAATGCACTTGCTCGGAGCTGAGGAGGCAGGTTGGTCAACAACGACGCTTTCGACTTGCGACTCTCGGGGTCCATCGCGGATAGACGTTGAGGGCGCCGTAGCCCCTCCAAAGTAACCGCCGGCTCGGCCTCGGGAGCAGCCGCTGGTTCCTCCGCGCCATGGTCTGGCTTGGCCTCGGAGTCGTACCTCAGGCTATACGACGATAGCGCGGCGAACGAGTCACGTTGGCCGGCAACGGGGTCGGGCAGCCAGGACTCTTCCACCAACTCGGGGGCTCCCGAGTACCTATTCAGGTCGGTGAATGCCGAGTTCCTCTTGGCTCCGGCCGAGACTGGCTGCCCGGTTGGCTCCATCATGGCGCTCAGGATCTGGGACCGCCTCTGGTTTCTTTGGGTTGCCTTGGGCCTGGTCGACAGCTTCGGGGGAAGATTCAGCATGGCGGGAACCTTGGCTGGGTAGTACAGCATTTGCTGGCCAGTCTCCGGATCCATGTAGGACTGCGGCCTCATCCTACCAGCCGGCGCTGCACGTGGCGTCGGCATGTCCGTTTCCAACTCCGGTGGGACAAATAGGACTTCTTCGTCTTCGGGTTCCCAGTGCACTCCGTCAAAGTCGACAAAGGCATCCTGACACTGCTGGAAGGTATTGGTGGAGTGAGAGCTCATGGGTCGCTCCTCGTCATTGTCGCGCTGGGCATGATGGACATCAAGCTCCTCTGCAGTCCGATGCTGGGGATGCATGTCGAAGCCATCGCCCAGCATCTGATGGAACGCGTCGGTACTCGGCACGTCTTCGTCGTCCTGGAGTGGCAGTTTCAGCGTGCTTTCGTCGATGTCTTCCTCGATCGGCGTCGCCGCATCGGCTTTGTCAAAGGCCTCCTGATTCAGCGCCACGGGTTCGGACTCGGAGATCTCCGCCAGGGACATCTTGGTCGATCGGACGCTCCGAACGGAGCTCTTGCCGGGGCCATGACGAGACAGCACGGTATCGAGATCGAGGTCGGGTCGTCCAGCAGAGTTTTTGGAGCCAGACCGGAGGCGGCCGGTGGTGAGCGAGTGATTCGGGGACATGACGAAGGCAGCAGGTGAGTAGCCGCCGTGGCGAGCGGCAATGTTTGTCGAAACGATGGATGACGAAGTAGACAGGTGTCGCTTTAATTGACCGACAGCAGCCGCCGCCTCGCCGTTGCCTCCGGTGCTGTTGTTGCAAATATCAGTCTGCTGCGTGCGTACGTTGGCAGCGAGGATGGAGGAACGCCTGCTGTCGCTGCGCTTCAATTCCCCGTGCAGATCGCGGATAGCATCGTCGATGGAGCTGGTCATGGAGAGCCTCTCGGCAGTGGCTTCGAGGTGCGCAATGTTGCTCAAGGACGGCGCCGGTCGAAGCTTGAGATCGGACACGGGCTGGTTCACCGGAGCGGGCCGCGCCATGGGCTTGGGATGGGCAAACTTGGTATCTGCCCGTACGCTCACGGTGCGGAGAGGGCGAGCGTCGGAAAATGCAGAGTCAGGCTCTCCATCGCTGTCAGGGGGTAACATGGTGTTTGTCATCTGCGCACGAGCGTTGACTTCTGTCGGAGGCTCGGATTGATGGACCCCGGCACGCCCGCTATCAGGGCCCTGAGCCGCGGCACCAGAAATGCGCGTCGTGGCGACGCCAGGATCCCGTCGCTGTGGACAGCCATCCCCGTCAACATTTGCTACCGAATCAACAACGGAATCGGCGTGCGCAGGGCCAGGCGAGACAGAGGGTTCAGGCGTCTCGGCAGGGGACACTGTGGCGAAGGGGTCCTCCCTTGCAAGCGAGCCGCTCGCCGACGCTTTGCCACTCCCGCCCCGGCTGGCGGCTGTCGACGACGAGTCGAGGAAGAGGCTCAACGGCGTGGCGACGCGACCGTTGACGGATCGAGTCGGCAGCGAGGACGGGCTCGTCGTTGCTGGCGGCGAGGGTTCGAGCGCCGTCGAGTCATCATGGTGGGATGCGGCCAAGCGCGCAGATTCTGCTGCCTCCATGACCATGGACGCCTCTGGCGAAGCTGCCCGCGGCGCAGAAAGGAGACGGAATGCGGCCTTCCTATCGACACTTCTATCCAGGTTTGGATAAATCCTTGGATCGGTTGCGCTCCCGACTCGACGAGAGCGTCAGCTCCCGCGGAAACTTTGGGGTGGGGGAAGCTTCTCAGGCGTCTCGTGACGACCGAGACATGAAAGTCAGTAGCCTGACTTGTGACCGGGGTGGGCTGCAGATGCGGTCATTCCTCGCTACTGGCGGCGAGAATGCGCTGGCGACTGTGGCGTATGCCTGTTCAAGTCGCGGAGAGAGAGCGTCGTCGTCGTTGCGCCGAGGGCGGAAGGGGGGAAAGCCTGCCGTTGGTGGTGAAGAAGCAGGTAGGCTGGCAGACACGAGCAATGCGCCACACGATAACGAGCCAGGGACTGCAATCGTTGTTTCCTCTGCTGATTCGGCAGCGAGCACAGGACAGGGGGGAAAGGAATCCGCGCACGGGAGTTGCTGGGTTTTGGGGTGTTTGTCGCGGTTCGCCGGCCGTCCAACACACAGGGGTTGGAGGATAAAGTTGTCCTAGACCAGCAGGACGGATGCGGCGTCTGGCGATGGCGCCCAACGCTGTACGGCGTGCAGCGGATCGGGAACCGAAAAAGCAACGCGGGCAAAGACCAGGGCCGCGCAGGTGCACGAGAAGGAAACCGGGGGAGCTGCCTTGCCTTCAGTCCTTTGTCCTGTCCAGCCTCCGTGGTGGCGATGGGAGGATCGAATGCTCGGAAGCAGGTTTTGGCAGGTGGCAGGTGTGGCTGGAAGGAAGCGAGACCAGCCCTGGCGGCTTTTCTACGAGTACGAGTACATACGAGTCTGAGGCGCCGCGCCAAACACATCTTGGCTTTGCCGCCTCGGAAGAGATCGAGAACGGCCTCGCGGTTCCACCCTCTCCCCTGGTCGCGCTGGCCGCTGGGTGCAGACACGCCCCGTTCAAGGATCGTATCCTTGCCCTGCTGCGGCAAGCCAAGGCGGCGCCGGCGCGCCAGCTCTGGCATCGAGGTTGCATCGAGGTTGCACCGACAAGCCGCCAGCGCGTCGCGGTCCTCGTTGCCGATATCATCAAAAAATCATACCACGACAACCACGAGAACTGCTACGTCCGTCCGTACAGACCGTCGCAATCTCCGGCATGTCTGCGTGTGGGTATCGACGATAGTACGTAACCTTAATCCACGCGTAGACTGGCGCTTGCAGCATGCAGCTGTGGTCGTGATGCTCTGTTGTGCGTCGTGATGCAACATACCTTACCTAGGTACTTGGGCAGGCAGTTTGTCTGGTGAGCTTCACTGCTGGGTTCATCGTACGACAGCACAACCACATCCACGGCCGTCTCTGCCCCTCACGTAACTGATCTGGCTGATGACAGTTCATCGTCGACTGGATGCAAATCGCTGGCCATCACCTCCCAGGCTTCGGCTCCCAACCCATCCCCAGACTTCCGGAACTGGCCAGGCTTGTCCCGGCGCGAATACAGTGGGCCACTAGTACGGGCAGCACCGCTAGCGGTAGTCCATACGGGCTACTCGACCTAGAGGTGGACGGGCTGTTCAGGGGGAAAGTCCTGTTTTTAGGCCTCTGCCTCGTGTGCTCCGCCCCACAGTTGCTGCGCCTCACGGACCTTGCAGTGAGGCGGGTGCTGTCCCGCCTACAAGGCACGGATCGTCAGCTGTCTCGGCTTGCTTGTTCTGGGCGGCACTCGCTCACACTGTCGGGCTCGTATTGCACTGCAAATGCTAGCACCGGCAGAGGGCCGCGCCTGGGAGCGGTGTTTGGAACTAATGACTCTAGCAATATTAAGGCTCGAGTGTCTCACCCATTCAGCGAGCCTCTGTCTCCGTCTCACGGACAAGACCGAGGATGACGGGAGGCAACCCTTTGTTGTGCTTCCATCACACGGATCGCCATCTGTCACCTCGGCCTCCTGGTGACGAGTTGACAATGGTCGCCAGGACGGCACGTAGACGACGTGCCGTCCCGTCTTGTGCCCGCCTTGTACTCATTGCGGCGCGTCCCACAGCAGCGCGGACATTGCCAGTGGCAGACTCATTTACAGATGAGTTGCTGTGGAACGGCATCGTGCCTGCCACTGATGCTGTGGCACGTCCTTCAAAGTGTACCTACGAGTACGAGTAACTGGTATATGCAACCCTGGCATATGCTACCCTTGCGCACTGGTTCCGTGTTGGGCCAACTTGGCGTTCCGGGTTGCGGAGCCATCACGATCGCCCCGTACTCGTCTTGTAGACAAAGGTCGGTGGCTGGTTCGATCCATTTGAGCTGGACAAACCGATGCACGGGCACAATCCAGATCGGCTGCGTTGGGATGCGGAAGCGCGCACCCACCGTCGATGATGCGAGGTGTTCCTCGCATGCCCGGCCGGTTACGCGACAGGGTCACACACGCCCACGTAAAGATCAGTTGGGCGAGTGAGCCCGACACAACCCGCGATGTTGACGCTCGCGGTCATTTAAACGCTACACGGCCAACGGGTCCGGTGCTGCATGTCTCGCATATACCTCATCCCAGACAGACAGCCCAGGTCGCTTGTACCCGGTGATGTGCTTCAGGTAAACTTGCGCCTCGGCAATTGACATTGACAAGACCGATGTCAAATTGACACAATAGCGAAGCCACATGTGGCTATGCGAAGGACGTGTTCGTTGCCCGGACCATGACCAGATGACTTGCCCATCCAACGCCGTGATCTTCCCAACCACCTCTCGCTACCCCACAGAAGCGATATGTTATGTTGGGCATATCGTCGCCTCTGTGCCTCTTGACCTGCCAGGTCAAGGAATCAGCCAATGACGCCTGGCCAGCACTGTCGAGACAGGTGCTGCCCTACAAGGGTGCGTACCTGACAGCACGCAGGGTGAGTTGGCGTTTGTTGTGTAACGGCCAACGAGCTCCCCGTCTCGCTACCCAGTAATTTCAAACTTGGCATGAGAGAATTTCGCCAAAATGGATGGCAGGCAGTAGCAAGATATGGGTCTTCAGACACCGCTGTTCCTGGCGATCTAAGGTGAACAGTATAGGGTAGGTTCTTCATATCAATTAGGTTCTTCATATCAACCATGTGCAATGAGGCACTAGACTGCGTACCTTGGCCACAGTCGTATCATAGGCAGCCTCGCGAGTTGTCAATGACATATCGGTCGCAGCGGGATGGTTGCAACCCGTGTCTGTTTGTGCTTGCAAGTTTTCCATCCCAGCGCAGGAACAGCTTTTGAATCAAATGGCCGAGGGTTACTATGAGCGGATGAGCAAATGGGACAAGCGGTGCGCAACTCTCCTGAACATAATTCCATCATGTGGAAACTTGTACGGAGTACTGTAGCAATTTGTTTTACCCTGGCTCATATAATACTGCCGCTGAAATTGCGTTCGGGTTGGGAATCCTCGCGTTGTCAGACTCTTGCGGACCAGGGACCAGGGGCCGCGCAGACTTCAGTCAATTTTCCCCCTCCTGGACCGGCAGCATTGAGCTCGCAACCGCCAATCCGGCGCGCTTCTGCGGAGAGGCACACAGACGGCCACGCAGCATTGGCCAGCTTGAGCATTGTGCTATTGGACATTGCTGGTACTCAATTGTCGGTGAAGGCTTCACCAGCGTCCCATGCGGGCAAGCAGCGGCTAGCAGGTGGTGTAGCGGCCGGGGAAGCATCCTGGCCGCAGATAAATTGGGCCCATGCTGTAAATGCCTTGGAATTATTGCGGGCGCCTTTTCACAGGTTCTGCATTCCAGCGGTTTCATGACTGTACTCGTAAGCATCGGACAATGAAGCGATTTGCCATGCCAGGTCTGCTCGAATGGGCCGCGGTCCACATTCCTCGCTGAGATAATAGCCCAGTTGCCCAGGTGCGTCTGAGGCGCAATTTTTGCCGAGGATCTGGCAGCGAAGGCGAGGTGATGATGTCGAGTGCTGCTGCTTTCGGGAGATTTAGGCTGGGTTCTACACCGATGAGCATCAGGATACGTACGAGTACTCGTAGTCCTACTTGGACCTGCAGGGAGCTGGCGTGAGAGTTTGCGGCCAGGGGAAACGACTGCCCTGAACTTGTTGGTTCGTCCAGTGAGAGCGCAGCGTGTCGGTACACAACTAGGGAAGGCTTTTGATATACCTTGACAGTGCGAGGATATCTTGAGCCGCCGAGCGCCCACGTGATACCTCACCAAAACTGGCCATCTTGATTTGGGGCTGAGGGCTTAAAGGACAGTGCTCCTGAACCCCTGTTTGGCTCTTCGGACTGTACGAAGACCTGCTTATCACCCCACCAAAAGCCACGACGTCGCCCCACTCCACTACCAGAACAAACTCTCGGTCGCTGTATTATTACCATCGTGAACGGCCGGGACCGGGTGATTGTGCACATACAATACCATTATTAGCTGTCACCCCTGGCCCGCCCTCGCCTGGGCCTCTTCAGCAACGTCGTCGCCTCTGCCAGGGCATCCAGCTGGCATAACCCAATCTCGACGGCTGGCCTCCTCCCATTCATGCTCGCCGCCATCCCGCTGCAAGGCTACGACTGCGTCCGCACAAGCCAAGGCATGCCCTGCCCGTAGCCATTCCCCTCTCTTGCGTCGCCGGCGTTGGCGGCGACTCGACCTCCCACCGCCCCGGCCTTGGACCACCTCCTGTCGCCGACGCCATCCCCCATCGCCCTGCTCAGAGTCGTCCGTCATGGCGAGGCCCAACGAGCCAAAACGGCGATTCGCCCCTGTCCCCATCGAGACGACGTTCCAATCCGTCCGCAACACGAGCCAGTACTCGCAGGGTCATGTCGTTGGTCCGAACCCGGAGCTGACCCCCGAACCGTCCCCCCGATCCTCCTCGCCGACAATTCCCGAGCCGCAACAATACAGGCGCCGCTTCAAACCTCAATTGATCGAGACGTCGAGGAGGACGCGGAGGGCTGGCGACCCGGGCCCTGCAACCCGGCCGACGGACAAGACTGACATCACCCCCTATACGAACCATATCTATTTGGCCAAGTCCAGGCCGCGGCGGAAGCGCGGGGACTCTGTGGACGATGAGCCGCTTCGTCACATGCCGCCGACGCGGCGCGAGACGGAAGATGAGGGGGTCAAGGAGTACCTCTTGGAGCTGGCTGGTAAAGAGGCCGCACGGCAGATCGAGGAGGCTGCCCTTGCCGCGTTCCCCAACAGCCGGGCTCGCGAGGGTGGTGTAGCACATTTCTACTTTCGCGAGAGCTCAGACAGCGACAATTCTGCCGAAAACAATCTCCCAGACCAAGGCCACCATGGCCAGTCCAGGGCACGCCGGAAGTCGTCCAACCTGGATCTGAACTGGTGGCATATGCACATGCAAAAGCATGCCGAGCATCTCGCTGAGGAACGTGACGACGATGAGATGGCAGTGGATGAGGAGGACACATTCATGCGGACCGACTCTGACCTCGACAAGATGGACCTGGCGGTGCCCCCGAATCCGCTGTGGACGACGACCATCAAGATCGCCCCCGACGAGAGGAGAGATTCCATGGTCGAGATCCAGTCACTGAGGGGATCCCTCGCGCCCGCTACCCGGCCCGACCGCTTTGTCGCGGATGACAGTCGACACATCAAGCAGACCGATACTCGAGCGGGGCAGGTCCCTCCGGCCTCCCGTAATCGAGAACCAGTGCTGGCTCACAGCCCGGCCGCTCACCTGGCTGCCGACGCCAGGCACCGTGTTCAGGATGTGGGGTTCGGCCGGCCGTTTGGCGCCTTCGGACTGCAACCCGAGGACCCCGAGCTCCATCTCATACGACAGGCTGCCTCGCCGCCGATGCTTGGCAAGGACCTGACGTTTCGGAAATGCCCCTCTCCAAAACAGACCAAGCTGGAGACGGACCACCCGTTCGTCGAGGATGGAGGGTCGAGGGAGAAGAACCGGGATCTCTCGGGCGATGGCGGTCTCTGGAGAGGGTATTGCTGCAGGTCGGAATCCAACGCCGGGTACATCGTGCCGGCGGACCTGCACGCGGCACACATGATTGTTACACCGCAGCCGCCGGGGACCCCCCGCGAGCCTCTCACCTTTGAGTCGCTGAGCGAGGAGCCCGGGTCGGTGTACGCGTCATCCGACTCGTCAGGCAGCCCCCCCGGCCTATGGACTGCCGTGCATCGACCGAAAAGCGGCACGGCCAAGGGCCTGCACATGCTCCACGGACTCGACGAACGTCTACGGCGAGAAAAGGCACAAGCAGAGCGAGACGAGAAGATCATGCAAGAGTTTGGCGACGAGTTTGTCACACAAGTTTACAACTACCTGTCTTTGGGCTACCCGGCCATGGCTCACTCGTTTGACGAAGAGCTCGCCAAGATCAGCGGCGTCAGCGTCGAAGACCTCGGCAGGGACGACGAGAAGCAGATGGCCAAGGGTCACATGCTGGAGATGAAGCTAGAGGACTCATCCGAGGACGCTAGGTGCCCGCGGTGGAAAGCTCTGAAGGTATACATCATGGAATGGGCGCGACAGCACCCCGATTTGGATAGCCTGGATCCGCTCGCGTGGGGTGTCAGGGAGAGAAAAGGCAGCTGGGCCATCTGACTCTTCTCCAACCTTTGTACTGGTGGCTACCCTTTTTCGAGACTCCAGGACAGCCGGCGTTTTTGTTTATAAGAGGTTGGAACACATAGCCTGGTTCCGGTGAGGAACTGTTTCCGCAACCCCCTTGTTTCTTCTGTCTTGGGGTTGCAAAGGCCGATGGTGGCATTTGCATCGCTGGAGGCGTTTTTTCCCCCGACATGGTCCCCGAGTACATGGTGAATTCACCGACTTGCAGGGATACTGTACTTCGTACATGTTAGGATATAGGTAGACAGCCAAGGTAGATAGATGGCGGTATGCCTGTAGTGCAGAGCAGCGTTGAGATGAATCATTCAACCGTAGCTTAGCTCGGGCCCGTTTGCACCGACACAGTATTGGAAACAAAGGACCTTTCAGTGTTAATCGTTATCACTCAAGTAGGGCTTCGGGTCCCGGGCGTCTGTCAGGTTGGAGGACGCGGCGTGCGCAGGTATCAACGCGGTATATTGCAGTCCCAATCTACCTAAGCGAACCAACGCCAAGAAATATGCCCTTCTTAAGACGAAGCATGAAACAAACGGACATGCCTAATCCATGCTCTTACTTTCTCTTCGAAAATGACGACCTCGCCACCTTTTGCATCTTGGACGGCGGGGCGGCGGCCTCGACATCGCTGTCCTCGTCCTCGCCCATGGACTCCTCCACGTCGTCGTGGTCCACCTCGTCCTCGTCCAGGGGCTCCTCCGCGTCGTCGCTGTCGTCATCTTCCTCCACGTCCGAGGCCTCTTCCTCGTCCTCCGAGTCGCCCACGAAGCCATTCATCACGGGCGCGTCGTCGTCATCGTCGCTGCCGTCCGCGTCTCGTTTCCTTCGGGACCCGATTCCGTTGGAGAGGTCCTTGTCGCCGACGGCGTCCGTCTCGCCCTCGACCCAGATGACGTCTTCCTCGTCTTCCTCGTCGCTTTCCCCTTGCTGCAGCAGCCCAGAGTTTCGCTGCATCTTTCTCCGCAGATCCATTTGGCTGTCCAGCAGATCCAGCTTGCCCTTCAGGGCGAGGAGAGTGTTAAGCCCCTTGGCTCGCTCGGCCAGCACCTTCTGCAGGCCATTGAGGTTGTGTATCACCTTGGGCTGCGAGGCCAGGGCGCCGCCGTGGGACACGAGCGTCCATTGGACCCACGTCATGAGGTTGCCCGCTCGCCCAGGCCGCCTGTACAACCTGGCCGCCAGCTTGGTCAGCAGGTTGCCGGCCAGGGCGCTGTCGATCCGCTCTATCGTGTTTCGGACGATGGTGAGGTCGTTTGTGTGGAGGCAGGACTCCAGGAGGTCGGTGTCGTCAGTTCGCAGCGCTTGGGTGAGGACGGTGGTGAGAGACTGATGCGAGGGAGGGGCGATGGCCGTCCGGGGACGCTGTATCGCCGCATCGCCCGCCGTGCTGGATTGCTGGAGGAGGGCCGGCACGTCAATGACCTCGTTGTCACGCAGCAGCTCGCCAAAGGACGGTGATGTAGGTTCTCCGTCCGACTCCTCGGCGCCCGCGTCGTCGCGACCGGCGTGCTTGCCATTGACGCGCGCCGCAACTGCCGTTGCCAGCTTTGCGGCATCCTTCTCGCCATTGACCTGCTCCACTTCGTCGCCGTCTTCTTGGTCGGAGATGTCGTCCTCGCTGTTGTCGTCGGACGAAATGGCTATCGTCTCCGTCTCCATGTGGGAGCCCTGTAGAGCATCGGTGCCGGCGACGGACGTCCTTGATTCATCGATTGTGCTCTTTGTGGATATCTTTGCGCCCGCCTTGACGACCGGGGCCGCCAGCTTGGCCGGCCCTTTTCGCTTCGTCGACATGGGCATGAGAGGCACGAGGACAACCTGATCCGCGGGACGGGGGAAGGATATGTTTGGGTATACGATGCGAGGACGGGCAAGTATGTCTGAAAAGATAGACTCGACAGCTGTCCAACCAACAAGGTATAGATCGGGGTAGATATGGCTGGGAGATGCTACACTCGTGCGCGAAACGAGGTGTCAAGCCAGCGATATCAGTACCCGGGTTTGGGTGGGAAAATTTCACGGCTGCTTCACGACAATGGATCAACTTTTTTTTGGTCCAGGCCAGGCCGGTCGCTCTGGAGGTGCGTCCCCACCCGAGTTCAGAGGGGATGGATGACATAATCAGAAGCGATAAGGCAGGTCAGGTGATGAGTCACATGGTGATAACAGCTGTGGAGGCTGATGACTCATTGCCAGCCTCTACACTGAATCATCAACGCAAGGCTACACAACTGCGACAGGATTGGCTGCCTCGTAGCCACAGTTCGACCTGAGGCTATACCTGATTGGCTCACGTCATGATGCTTGCAGCGTCACCAACTCGCCTACCCTACACCAATCCCCCTGCTTGCGGAAATTGCACGGAGTCAGGTGATTGCTTCCCTCACTGGTTCCCGTGGCGCAAAACATGCGCCACAGCTACACCAGTCTGCATACACCCCGTTTTAGCGATACGCGCCTCGACCCTCAAAGCGGTTGCTTGCATGTATAATAAGTTTTTGTGCTGCAGCAGTTCATTGGGGTTCCACCAGTGCATTGCATTCGCACTCGCGATGCCGCGTCTACGCCAACCCTGACGCGCCTCGCTGTCTTTATCAACAGGCTTTCCATGCGCCATTCTGGGCATCCATGAAACAGAGTCTCTCCTGGTAATGGCGAATCGAATTCGCACCGCTTTGCTTGTTCTTTGCCCGATTATGACGCCTTTGCTCCCACCTCCCGTCGTACCATCCTCTTGGCCACCGCGGTCTTGTGATACCACTCATAGTTGCACAGATCCTGAACTACCTACGAACTGCACCTTCTGCTGAACGGTTTCCACGCACCCGAGCATATCTAGCATCGGCTCTCATATCACTAGCACGATAACGTAGTACGAGCACTCACCAGGCCGCTATGGACAGCATCCTTGGTCTTGGTCCATGTGGGTGGAGCGCCCACATCGCGTGCCCAAACGCAAGTTGGGGTGGAGGCTTGCGAGTATGCTCGTGGGACGTCCGGACTAGATAGAATGCAGTCGAAGACATGAACCACCACGGCGGGCTCGCGGGGTGGAGAGCTCAGATTCCAGGAGCCGCTCCAAGGTTTATTCCTCCCTCAATCACGCCTTGCGTCGTCAACGCAGCAGCACCCTCGCCACTACGAACAATGCTCACCCTCCCGGCTTCATCAACTCTCGTCTCAGTACGGACGTATTGTTGCCGACTTCTACAGCCTGCTACGTCGAGCAAACGGCCACATGTAAGTTGATGGGAGCTCAGTCGCACATGCGCCAACCTCCAGATTACCGTATCCAGCCTCACACACTAGCCACACCCCCTTAAGCTTAGCCACCCCGGTGCGCCCCCCGCCTCGGCCATGTAAAGTTTTTCCGCCCAGCCTTTTTTCGGCGCCCCGATAGAGACACATCTACCGCCGCGCCGGGCTTTGCCTTTCTCTCTCATAAATACCTTCGCGCCTCCGGCCGGCCAAATTTCACTGACGTGCACGCGCTTTTCTTCGCAGACCCTCCACCCCTCCCCTCCTCCGTCGCCCCCGAAAAATACCTGGCTCGGTACTTGTGCTCACGCATAAACACGCCTCGCGCCCACTGTTCGTCGCTGCAGCTGCACGCCCACCGACGTACCGGCAACGTACCGCACCGCGCCTTGCTCCCCCGAACTTGCCTTGCCTGCGCGGAGCTGCGCAGTCGCATTTCGCACTCTCGGCGGCGACCAACCATTGTCGTCGGCTGCTCTCTGGCTCGCAAAGGTGCTCTTCCCTTTTGGCCACTTTTCTATTCCGTCTCGCAGCTGCATCGCGCCCGTCGCATCGCATCGCGCATCTTTTGGGAGGCGTCGAAGCAGCCGCACACAACAAACGCGCGCGACGTCCAAGCTCCACCGAAGCTCTGGTACATCGCACCACAGCGCACCACAGCGCACCACGGTCCATCGCACAAGAGAGCTTTACTGCGCCTCGCGTGTGGCCAGCGGCCTGTCATCGCGTCGGGCCTCAAGTCAAGTCCATCTCCCTTGCGCCCGCTGCCCGGTGCATTCGGTACCGCCACCAGGCAACTAGAGCGCTACACCTGTTCGCGCACAAGCTCTTGCTCCCGCGCCACCGACCCCGTCACTGCATCATCGCACCTGCCCCCCACTCGGAACCGTCGCCACGGGCCTGCGCGGTGCGCATAAAGCTGTTGCCACCCCTCTTCTCGTCGCGTCGCGACCACCTCCCAAACTTGCACCTCTTCTCATCCTCGCAGCTTCGTGCGCGCTTTCATCCGTTGCCCGATTTCATGTCGCGCCGCGCCGCCTGAGCCAACATCATCACCGCGCTGTCATCGCGAACCGCAATCATGGCATCGCCAGGCCCCCATGCCTCCGTGCTGGACCCCAAGCCGCACGAGCCAGTGCTTGAGAAAGAGGCACAATCTGAGCTCAACGGGTGAGTCCCCATCTGTCGCATTCGTGCGCCCCGTGAATTTTGTTGCCTAGCCTCTTGTTTGAACTCCCCTGCTGATGCGCCGTGATGCACAGGCATGCTTCCGCCGACAAGCCCACGGCAAAACCCCAGTCCGAACCGGCGACGGAGCCCCAACCGAAATCCGCTGCGATCGAAGAGAAGCCGCCGCCGCCGCCGCCGGCTGCCGAGTCGCCCAAGCTGGAGGCTGAGAAACCTCTCGTGAATGGGAATGGAACACCGGGCGATAGCGACACATCCAACCATGTCGCAACAGACACTGCTGAGCCCAAAGATGCAGTCCTCGAGACCAAGCCCGTCGAACCAAAGAGTCCCACACCGAAAGCTCCAGACGAGCCCAAACCCGTCGAGGAGACTGTGGCTGCAGCGGCCGAAGCGAAAGAGGCAGAGTCGAAGGAGCCTGAAGTCAAAGAAGAGTCGGCCAAGGCAGTTGAGGAGTCGGCTCCGGCGCAGTCGCCAGAGGACATTCATATGACGGATTCCGTCTCCGAGCAGGAAGCCACTCAACCAGCTCGGGAGAGTGCGGACGAGAAGCCGGCTGCTGACTCTACGGAACCTGTCAAGGGGTCCGCACCCGACGCGGAAATGGTTGATACGCCGGTTGAGGAGCCCTCAACCGCCACTAAGCCTGCTGACACCGACGACACCGTCCCTCCATCAGAGGGCGCAGCTGCTCCTCCCACTGAGGTTGACCTGGGCCCTGCTGGTATGTCTCAGCTCGCCATCGAGACGCAAGAGACGGAGTCGTCTCCAGCCAGAGCCTCGGTCGAAGTGTCCATGACGGATGCGCCGAGCGCTAAGGTTGCCCGTGAGCGAGAGGATGACACTGCCGAGGAGCCCGCCCCCAAACGAGCGAGGACAGAGCCCAAGGATGATGAGGCAGCCAGACACACACCCTCGGAGACTGTCGTTGAGTCAGCACCTTCTGACGCTCCGGCCGAGCCTGTGGCTGATGATGCTACGGCTGAGATGGCGGCTGAGGTCACAGTAGCTACAGGCCCCGAACTTCCCGGCCTCGATGCGACGGCCGTTACCAACCTGTCGCAGTGGAACGACCCGGAAACCAACGCGAAGACAATATCGCCCTACCAGCGCCGTGAAATCCGCAAGGTGATTGGCCGGGTGAAGAAGACGAAATCTGGCGGCCACTTCCGAGATTCGGTCCAGAAGCTGTGGCCAGTGCTGTGGGATTCCTATATTGCAAAGATTGACAAGCCCATGGATCTCGCCGAGCTTGACCGAACCGTGCGGGACCCCAGCAGCCCAATCGTGACGTTTGGCAACTTCAAGACGCACTTGGCTCTCATTTTCGAGAACGCCCTTTTTTTCAACGGTCCTGTGCATGGTGTCACTGCTGCGGCTGCGAACGCCGTGAGGGCTGTTTGGGAGGAGGTACTACCGATACCGGCGGAGGAGCCTACCCGGCCCAAGGCCGTTCCGAAAGCCAAGCCGGTGCGCGAGTCTCGAGCGGTAGCCAACGCCGAAGCCGTCGCGCGACGACAGTCTGCAGGCCCGACAGCAAGCCCGTCGGCGGATGCCCCTGCTCATCCTGGTGCAGCCGCTGCGGCTCAAGAGCCCGCAGGCGATCGTCGTGGCTCGACAGCGACAGAAGGCGACAGGCCCAAGCGGACGGTGCGTGCGCCAAAGCCCAAGGACATTGACTACACCACGAAGCCGTCGCGCAAGAAGCTCAAGCCAGAGCTCCAGTTCTGCGACGAGGTCTTGACTGAGGTGACGCACCCCAAGCACCACAACATTAACCAGTGGTTCATGGAACCTGTCGATGCCGAGGGGCTCAACATTCCCACCTACTATGCCGTAATCAAGAAGCCCATGGACTTTGGCAAAGTGCAGCGCATGATGGCCAGCGGGGAGATTCAGAGTCTGAAGGACTTTGACAAGACCGTCCGCCTCATCTTCGACAACTGCTACAAGTTCAACGGCCCGCCCGACCAGGGCAACCCCGTTGCCCTGATTGCCAGGCAGCTAGACGACCTGTACATGGCGCAGATGAAGAACAAGGATGCGTGGCTGGCCAAGCACGCCGCCAAAGCGAGCGCTCCCGCCGCTTCCGCCTCCAACGCTAGTGACGAGGAGGAGGATGACGAGGAGGATGGCGACGACGCGGGCGATGCCGCGCCAGACAACCGGGAGATCGAGGAGCTCCAAGTCAAGCTGGAGGAGGAGACGACGAAGCTGAATGGCATGTTCCTCGGCGGCAACCAGAGCTTGATCGAGATCCAAAAGGGCATCGTCGACATGGTTCAAAACGCACTGATCAAGGCGGCCCAGAACGCCCAGCAGTCGCGGCCGAAGAACGACAAGCCCTCCAAGAAGTCCGGCAAGGGCGGCGGCAAATCCAGGGCCGCTGGTGGCGCCGGGGGTCGCAAGTCGACGGGCGGTGCTGGTCAGCCCAAGAAGTCGGGCGGCTCCAAGAAGGCGGCGCCGAAGAAGAACCTCAACGCTGCGGAAAAGGATCAGATCGCAAGTGCTATTAATGATCTCGAGTATCCTCACCTGGACCGGGCCATTGAGATTATCAAGAAGGATACCGGCCAGAATGTAAGTCCATGTCCCACCTGGCCCCTGCTGCGTGGTAGAGCTGTGACTGACTGAATAACAGGAGAACCCTGACGGTGAGCTCGAACTGGACATCGATCAACTCAGCAACGACGCCCTGATCAAGCTGTGGGATCTCTGCAAGAAGGCCCTCCCAGGCTTCGGTAAAGACTCAGCCGCAGCTCCCAACTCATCGCCAGAGGTTAACCGAGGCGCCGCCGCCGCCAAGCAGGCACCTAAAACGGCAGCGAAGCCCAAGAAAAACAAGCCCATGAGCGCGCAGGAGCAGGAGGCCCGGATCGCGCAGCTGACGGCCCTTCGTAACCTTTACAAACCTGGTCAGGAACCGGCCGAGGAACAGAGGGTGACGCAGGCGCTGACGCCGATGGCGGATTCGAGCGACGACTCGGATTCGGAGGAGGAGTAGACCCTTCCGCCTAGACGGGGACGACATGTGTATGAGTAAACGACATGACCAGAGGAGTCGGCGTTGGTTTTGATCTCCGAGAAGAACGGGCACACGCCGTGGCCAGCGGCCCTTTTGCTGCTGCTGGACTGGCGTTGCGGACGAGGCGCGAGCCTCATCGAAGCACCTTGAGCTGTCGCTGCACCTGCAGGCATTAGCCAACTGGCTTGGTTGGCAGCCTGCGACTTTTGGGCACCTTGCCTTTCTTGGCTTTTGCAACACTGCCCCGGGGCAGTGTGGCCAGGTCGGGTCGGGCGTGAGGAGTTTGGTCGACGCGCCAGAAGCGTAATGCGCTGGAACCTGCGCGGTCGGTTCGTTCGTTGCTGCTTGTACCTGAAACGGGGGAGGTTTGCAGTGGGCGCCTCCCCAAGTCGCTAGCAGTGTAGGATGAATGTATTATACGCGCCAGCGTGCGTTAATTCATGTTGAAGCCTCGGTTGGGTGACGTGCGTGAACGTGCGTCGGGTGACGTCGCGTCAACAGCTGCATCGGGTGTATGGCGCTGAGGTTCGGGGCGGCGTTGACTACTATGGGCCGGTAAGCAAGGAGAAGGTTGGGCCTGTGAAAGGGGCATCACCAGAATCTCGATGCGGTGAATCGGCGAGTTTGTCTGCTTGATGGCATGTGCACAAACGTAGGAACCGACAGCAGTGGACGGCCCGGGCATTGCCGCAAGTAGACATGCCGAACCGTGGCATGGTGAATCGTGAGATGTTGATATCGCACCGCCACCAGGCGAGGGTGAACACGCGGCCACGGCGGTGGTACTGGGCAAGACGGACGACAGACGGGAGAGTTGTGAAAAGGGACAAAACAAGAAGAACTCGGCCCGGGAAGGCAGACGTGTCGGTGAAAAGCAGGCCAGGACTTTTGACTTCGCAGCGAGGCGCATCCGCTTGCCCAGGAACGGGCCTGGTCGGCGACGAGACGGGGGGGGCAGCACAGACGGCGTGTATGAGTACCTGGACGACTGCCTCGCGCGTGAGGGCGAGACGAGGCGATGGCGATGTCTGGGCGAGGGCGACGAGGGGGTGGAGGAGGGAGAGGGCGGCGGGCGCGGCGGGGTGGGCGTGTACGTACCCGAGTGTATGCGAGCACAGGGATCTGTGTCGCGCGAGTGAGTGCACTGCCTGGCTGTGGTTTATTCCGTTTGCGAGGCCCGTTGGCCTGTTTGCCTGGGGGCGGTTCCGTCGGGGAGCGCCGCATGGTGGAACGTTGGCCGTGTTCACATGGCGTCACCGTCACGCTGGCATCGCGAGCCAGAAGAGCATGATAATATACGAGTACATCCGGTGCCTTCTACGATACATTCCCCCCCCCCGATCAGATATCCGGCGCCGTCGGCATCGGCAGCCGGCGCCGCAGCCGCGCACACACGTCCACGTAGTCGGCCTCCCCCTCGGGCGAG
>JALHCA010000274.1:0-18642 GCA_024340505.1 Tolypocladium nubicola
AAGATGCCCGCTATCTAAGGTAGATCTAGGGGCATGCTTCTTATAGGGAAATCCTGGGGAATGCCCGGTGCATCCTCGGTGCCTTCCTGGGGATTCCCCGGGGAAATCCTCCTTGGGGAGATTTCCCCGGTTGGAAATCTAGGGGAAATCTTGGTGCTTGCACCGGGATTTCCCGGGGATTTCTTGGAGCAATCTGGGTACCCCAGGGTAGGGTACTGTTCCGTAACAATAGCTATTACCCTATAGTTATCCCGATCGATATGAAGGAAGCCCCAATTACACGATGGCGGATAGATATCATTTCCTCCGACATCCGACATTCAGCATACGCAGCCGGACTTGCCAGTAAATATCTCGATATAAAGGAACTAGTATTCCTTACGAGAAACGCCTACGCACGCTTCCTCTACTTCCATTTCATCATGGCGCTCATCTACATCAAGGATATCATCCGTCGTGGATGGGAGGATATCTAGGCTCGATACTACGAGCAACGTCCTTCCCGACACCAGGGACTACATGCGACAGAGCATACGCGCCGTCGCCACTCATCTCGGGGCCGCCGACATGCGCGTGGTGAACTCCTGGATCGTGGACCATGGCGTGGACTTGCCGCTACAGCTGGCTGACGACGAGGTTATGGAAGTGGCCCGCCGGGTGCATGTGGCAGTAGAAGCTGGTACTGCTCGCTCATAGAAGCAGTTGAACTGGGTGTAACGGTACCGGAGGATAGTTCGGAGGATAGCTCGGATGATGAGCTAGACTACAGATGATGCTCGTGCACTGAGCTTTGCTATGACCTAAACAGTATCTTAGTTGAGACCCGGTTATCCAATTGCATGAAGTGAACTTCTTTACTTAGTAGCCTGGGTAGCCTGTATAGTCCGTCTTGCGTGTCTTACTTATGTGGCCCGTATTTCCCGTCTTGCCCGTGTAGCCCGGGTAGCCTGTATAGCCCGTCTTACCTAGGTGACCTGTGTGGTCCGTCTTTCTCGTCTTTCTAGTCTTTCTCGTCTTGTCCCTCTTGCCTATTCTTCCCGTATAGCCTATCTTGCCCTTGCAGCTACTATTACTTTGACCTATATTATTCGCTCTGCTCGATATATAGTCGTCACGGCAACTATATTAGCAGAATCTAGTATGTGACGTGCGGCTCATATGTATTAACTTCGTCATCTTTCATCAATTTGTCGCTTCTTGATATGTCACATTATGCGGTTGTACCTCGAGAGTTAAATATAACATTTGAGTCCTTCTTGTTTTTTAGTATATGCCCCTTTTCCGTATAACTAGAATCCTTCTCTATAAGAATTCGCCCCAAGCAAAAGTTTATACTAATACTAATCAACCGGCAGGATCTAAATATGTAGATGAGGAGATGTCGATGCAGGGTATCAGGTATGCATATAAATTCTTGTTAGCCGTTGGATCCTGGAAGAGAACACACCCACTTACCAGCCCCCCATGCCCTTCGCCTTCATCATCATCCCTACAACCCCTTTGAACAAGCCCTCTACCATCCCCGGATTCCCCATGTACCCCTTCCCAGGGTTCCCTTCTGCATCTCTCCAGATCCCATCCTCAGCCACTCTCCCAAACGCCTTTGTGTTCTGGTTTCTCTCAATGCCCTCCCTCCACTTCTCGCAAATCTCTTGGCTATCAACCATGATGTTGACTTCCTGACTGTGAAACCAAGACTGGGTGTCTTGGTTGCCGCTGCCTTGGATCCCGACCAGATTGTCCACGATGAGGAGTTTGATGTGACAAGAGCGGGAGTGGAAGTTGTGATGAATGGGATGGTCTTGGTCTTTGCCGACGTAGTTGTAGATGTGTAGGAGCTGGTGTTCGGGCCCATCCTTTGGGAGGGAGGCGATGAGGGCCTGCGCTGCTTGGTCGTTGGTGCCGCCTTGTCCTGGGATCATCTCGCCCGGGTCGTTGTAGCCGAAGCAGACGTAGTATGTCACTTCAACGCCGCGTTTCAGCGCGGCTGCAAGAGCTGGAACGAGGGGTGCCGCGTTGAGGTCTGGTGTTTGGATGAATATGTGGTTCTTGGCGTTGCGGATTAGGGAGAGCCAAGCCTCGTTCTGCGGGACATTGACGTTTTTCGAGTTGATGGGTCCATATGGGGGACGCGATACGAGGGCAATGGGGACAGGATTTATAGTTGCGGTAGAGATATAAGGCGTCATTTCCTCCCCGTCAGGGATCTCGGGGCCTGTAGGGCTGATGGGCTTTCGGACCGCGAGGTTGAGTTGGCGGTTTGTGGCTTGCAGACGGGTCTCATCAGGCTTGATAGAGTAACAAGACTGCATCCGTGCGGTTTCTCCAGCCACGTCGCTGTCGTAGTGAGAATCGTCCGGTGTGTGCTCTAGAAGTCCCTCTTGTGCGTCTCCTTCCGCCGCGATTTCGCCTTGGTCCCGTCCTGGCCCTCGGCCAATGTAATGAGGCTCTCGGCCGTGAGTTGGCAGACCGCCTTCAGTTGCCGGGGCATCGTGTGAAGGAAGGGGCGGCTTGAGGTTATTGTTCCAGGTGATCAGAGCCGTATCGTAGATGCTGTCAACAATGGGCCCTTCCACATGTGTCATCATCTCCATGTTGTCATTGTCCTCCATATTGTTGCTCATGACGGCAGCAATCTTGCGATCAACAACACAAAACTTGGCATGCAGTGTTCCCAGTACCATTTTGTGCAGACTGATGACCTGAAAATCCAGGTTGGGGATTTCTTCGGGCGAGGGTAGTTGGATTGACATGGATGCATATGTTGCTGGTGTGACAACTTGATGGGAGTCCATCGCATTTGCGGCCGCGGCTTTGTCGTACATCACCTTGACCACAACCCGTTGGCCCCTCTGGCCAGCTCGTCTTGAAAGCTCGATCAACGCATTCTTGACAAGGCGTTGGGCCGCGGAGGGCGCCCACGAACACGTAATGAAGAAGACCTCTCGCTCGGCGCGCACGATGAGATTGGAGCAATGTCGAATGACATCTGCCAATGGCGCAATGACTGTAAGCGGCACCGTCCCGTGAGATCCCATCAACGGCGGAGACACTATCCCTGACATTGGATCCGCGTCCAAGCAACTCAGGGAGTCGGCGAAGGCTCGCAGGAAGAGAGGGCTTGGATTCGTTGGGCCCCAGCGGCCGCATTTGAAGGCTGTCTCCAACGCCTCTGGGGATGGAGCTGGTCGACTTTCATCGGGATTGCGGTTGAGGTCTTTTGCATGGTGTCCATAGAGCCGCTTGACGACGTCGCCAGGCGCATCGTTCGGGTTGTCTGCCAAGACTGAGCTGACAGTCTCTGTTTCTTGACAGAGCTTGCAAACGTGTTCGGAAACCATCTTGGCGGTGGTTTTGAGGTTGGTGTTTGTAATTTGAATTAATATTGATATTTACGTTCATATTTAGAGAGTTTTGCTACTCTTTAATGCATCCTAGATTCAACAGCGAGGTGGGTGGCTTTGGCAACGTCATGGCTGGAGAAATCAAGGCAAGCAGCCACATTACGTGCACACTGTGCCTTCCCTGCTCCACTTCCACACTACCGTGTGCCAGATTGCCGACGCAATGTGTATACATGTATACTCTAACCACCAAGACGGAATCTTACCGCGAGGATACCTTGAAGTACTTTTCGCAGATACATGTTGGCGCGCTTCCCTGCGCTTTCGCTTGACGTTGAAGATACAGGTCGGAAGATGAGCGATCCGCGTTTGGTTGGTCATGGCTGTTGATGTCATGCTGGCTGAGCCTGTGCCGCCGCTGCCGTCGCCACGCACACCTCAACCTGCAGTGATAGGATATGACATACGAGAAGTAAGATCTCGGCTCGGGCCTCCAAATTGGCTCATCGCCAGTGCATAAACTTGCAGGACGTTTCGTCAATTGGTAAACACCTTTGTACAAACCTCTGATGAGAGAATCTGCCGGTGCCCATTTACATCTACTTCCCCCCTCGAGACACCCTTGAGAGATGCAGGAGTCTTACAGAAGCAAATTCTTTATAGGGGGAAGAAGGGTTTCCAATGATTTGTTGTTCAATTCTGTTGATATCTGATAGATTGAAGAGGTAAAGACAGTCACCCGCCAATGTCGGCCGAGCCTAAACTCCCGTAGAGAACTCCATACAACGACAATGGCTAACTTGTTTCCTTCACTATTCTCTGAGTTGCATCAGAGGTATGTGTCCACCGTTTCTCCAAGCTTCTTACGCCGAGTCCACATCTTGAGAGCGAAGTCCAGCGCACTGAAGCGACGTTTCCCAATCAGTACATCGTCGAAAGCAACTTGGGTGAACGCGCCAAACACATTGGCCATGACCTCTTCTGAAGCATCGGTGACCGATCAGGAGTCTACATTCTAGAGACGCTTCATTAGAACCTGTCTAGTAAGCCACCGGAAAGGCACTTTGGATGAATCACAGTTGCGTTTCATGAACCATAGAGGTCCTGGCGTCGTAAAGGCCCCGGAGTTCCCTCTTGTGGAATCAGCAGCGCTCCCTCACGCGTTCGAGAACCCAACTGGGAACGGTTCACTGAGAAAAACAGACTCATGTTCTATTGGCCAACGACTGTTTGGCCAAAGAATGCATGGCTGCCTTGCAAAGAGAAGTACGCCTCGAACGCGTAGGGAGTGTTGTTACACCCACATGAGGGAACTTTGGGGCGTTTACGAAAAGGACCTATAGCAGTCAATGTAAATGAATCGCAGCGGACCTGCCCAATATAAAAATTCAGGGTTTGAAGGGGCTAAACGTTACCGATGCGAGAAGGACGTGGGTAATTCCCAAGTGATCCATCACGCCCGCTCGCACTGCTGAACCTTGAAGCCCATGTCAGGCGTACGTTCAATGATGTCTTTATATTATGATGACGAGCTCCTCAGATGGAAGAGTGCGGCTGTCGATATATATAATGGTTAAAGCTGGCTTGCAGTGTCCCAGACAGCCCAATCCCCCAACTGCGGTCCGCTTCTCGTGTCACCCCCTTGCAGGGGAAAGCAAGGGAGTTCCTGAGACTAGATTTCGCACTGAAACCCAACCACGCTCACTTTGAACCGTTCTCGGACTCCCAGGTTTTGTTGAACTCCTTCTCCAACCCCCCATGAGCAGCCGTGTGAGAGGCGCTATTAATAGCCGGTGGATCCATTAGATCGGGCCCCCGGAACCGAAGCGGAAGAGAGGCCGGAGCCGAGTTGCGGGTTCAGCAACAGGGTGCTTCGCAGATCGCAACCCAGATCCCATCTTGTCACCGTCTGGTCTACTGTAATTTAGGTCGTCCGGCTAACGGCCGTGCGAGAGGTGGCGGGTATGCTAGAATGCCTGTCATTTAAGACATGGCCTATTACAAAGCAGCGCATTTCTGGCGTTGGCGCATTCTTGTACATGAACGGTGGCTGTTCTCTAGATTCCCGAGATGGCTTGTTGGCTGGTCAGTGCCCTCGCGAATCACCCTTGAGAGCGTCATTTCTCCGTAGATCGAGCTAGACAAGTCGACAGCCATCGTCTCTGCGGCCGGCGCACTCGCGCTCTCGTATTCCTCCGCCGTCGAGGTGGACGTTGTGTTCCCGGGGAGATCCACGGAGGCACGCAGACGATGGCCTGCTTCATATGAGCCTGCCATCGTCGCAATGCCTGCCACCTTCTAAGCCACCTTCTAATTTCGTTCAAGGCACAGCCAACCGAATGGGAGCAGTGGCGACATGAAAAGTCGAGCCAGCAGGTTGGCGGATGAAAAAAGAACTGGGGGCGCCACACTTTGCAAATGGCGCACGCTGGTTGGCTGGCCCGAGGCACCTTGGCACCTCCCCTGAATGTGGCTGTGCCGGCTTCCGTTGGCTGCGTTGGCTGCGTCAACTCCATTTTCTTTCGCAAACGCGCTGCCTCCGAACGTGTTCCTTCAACCTGATCCCGACCTCCGTCTCGCCCCCTCCACCTCGGCCGCCCTCGACCGCGATCCCTCGCATACCCGCAGCCATGGCAGACAAGCGCAGTGACGACTTCGTGGTGCGCCTGCCCGACCTCGGCCTCAACGCCGACAAGGGCCGCTTCATGCCCAAGAGCTCCTCGCGCCGCGCCAGCGTCGCCGTCCCCGAGACGGTCGCCTCCTTGGTCTCGAGCATCGAGGGCAGCGGCGGCGCCTCCGTCGCCGCCTACTGCCTGTCCTCGATCAGCATGACCCTCGTCAACAAATACGTCGTCTCGGGCAACTCGTGGAACCTGCATCTGCTGTATCTGGCGATCCAGGTATGTCGTCCGCGCGCCCGCCGCCCTTCCTCGGCTAACCAGTGGCAGTCCATCGTCGGTACCGTCACAATCCTGGCCTGCAAGCAATTAGGCATGATCAAGGAGCTGGACTCGTTCGATGCCAAGAGGGCGCAAAAATGTACGCTCACCCCCGTTCTGCCGCCCCAGCAGACACTCACTGACGCGTCCAGGGTTCCCCATCTCTCTGCTACTCGTCGGCATGATCTTCACCGGCAACAAAGCCCTGCAGTTCCTCTCCGTCCCCGTGTATACCATCTTCAAGAACCTGACCATCATCGTTATCGCGTACGGCGAGGTGCTTTGGTTCGGCGGCAGCGTCAGCCCCCTGAGCCTCGTGTCCTTTGGGTTGATGGTGTTCAGCTCCATCGTCGCCGCGTGGTCAGACTTTCAGCACGCCAAGTCCGTCGCTGCAGACAGCCTGCACCAGGCCTCGGCGGCCATTTCCACGCTCAACGCGGGCTATGCTTGGATGGCTCTCAACGTCTTCTGCGCCGCCTTGTACGTCCTGAGCATGCGCAAGGCCATCAAGCTCACCAACTTCAAGAACTGGGACGGTAAGTGCCCCGGCACCCGCGCCGTTTGTGACTTTCGCTGACCCTCGGCAGTCATGTTCTACAACAACCTGCTCACCATTCCCGTTCTCCTCGTCTCTTCCCTGCTCTTCGAGGACTGGTCCAGCCCCAACCTGCAGAGGAACTTCCCCCCCGCGTCGCGGCAGAGCCTGGTCATCGGCATGGTCTACTCGGGCCTGGCCGCCATCTTCATCTCGTACTGCACGGCCTGGTGCATCCGCGCCACGTCCTCGACCACGTACGCCATGGCGGGCGCGCTGAACAAGCTGCCCATGGCCATTGCCGGCCTCATCTTCTTCTCGGACCCCGTCACCTTTGGAAGCGTCACGGCCATCTTCCTCGGCTTCGTCAGCGGTCTTCTGTACACGCTAGCCAAGAACAAGAAGTCGCCGCCGGCGGGGCCATCGCTCCCTACGTCGACGCCGATGAGCGCCAGCGCGCGCAGCGACAAAGACGCCGCGAATTCATGAGCCCGGGACAACGTCACGGGGATGCCCTCTCTTTGCAGTTACGTCGCTGCGGTGTTCACAAGCGCATGGGTAAGCAAAAACGGGAAATGGGAACATGTCACTTCAATATAGAGCAGACACGAAGACATAATATGCATGTATTAGAGGAAGGGCTAATTACGGGTCAAGATGTCATGCTTGGAGTTCAAATAAGACTAATCATTACTGGCACGCCCCTGCTCAGCCAACCAGCTCGAGATACTGACCGACGACGTCCTTGACCTGCTCCTCAAAGGGGATGTGCGTGAATCCAAACGTGCGCTCCGTCTTGCTGGTGTCGAGCTTGATCGGGACGCTCGGCTGCGTGCCGTCGTTCGGCAGAAGGCCGCTCGCAACCTGCTTGGGGAAGTGCTTGGCCACGAACTTGGCAGCATCCTGGTAGACGGTGCCGTTGAGCGAGCCGGCGGGGTTGTTGGACGTGACCAGGTAGCTCGTGTTGCCGGGCACCTTGGCGTCCAGGGCGCCGACGTGCACGCGCGCCACGTCGTCGACATGGACCGTCATGCCCGAGAGCGCCACGGGGGCCTTTGCGCCGAGGGCGACGCCGAGGACGACGCGGTTGGTGCCGTGGGACGTCAGCCGGGCGGCCGTGGGCTGCACCTCCTCGCGGCCCATGACGTAGCTCGGGTGGACGTTGACGACGTCGAAGGCGGGCTTCTCGCGGCGGACCCAGGCCTCGGTCTCGTTCAGGGCCTTGACCTTGGACGCGGCGTAGGCCTGGAAGGGGTTCGTCAGGGACGCGACGGGGGGCGTCGGGGTGCGCGACTCGGCCGTGAAGACGGTGTCGTCGGCGGCCTCGATGGCGGCGCCTGGCACGACGGCCACGGTCGACGAGGTGATGACGACGCGGCGCACGCTCGGCGCCTTCTGGGCCGACACGAGGATCCCGAGGGTGCCCCGGACGGCCGGCTCGAGCAGCTCCGCCTCGAACTGGTCCGGCGTGAGGCCGTCGGTCGGGATCGGCGACGCGAGGTGGATGATGTGCCCGACGCCCTGGACGGCGGCGTCGTAGGCGCCCGGCGTGGTCAGGTCCGGCACGATGGCGAACGACAGCCGCGCCCCGACGTTGCGCTGCTTCAGCGCAGGGACGCTGAGGAGGGCGTCGGCCTTGTCCTGGCTGCGGACGGCGACGCGGACGGCGTAGCCGGCGTCGAGGGCGTGGAGCAGCACGTGGAACCCGACGTGGCCGGTCGCGCCGGTGATGAGAACGAGGTCACTCATGGTGTCGTTTGGCTTGGCTGTGCTGGTGATGGGGTCCTGAGCGATGTTGTGGTTGAGGTTGCTCGAGGGGTTTGGGTCGGTGTACGGCAGTGCGAGAGGCTGATCTGGTATGAGAGTGAGCTGGTATGAGACTGATGGTGCTGATCATGAAGACATTCTACTCGGGCACCCGTCCCTTCTTATAGCAGTCGAGCCTCCAGCATCTCGATGGTGTGCTGCATTTGCAAGCACCTCGCTCGGAATCTGAGCGCTTCTTAGTAATGTACCTCAGTACGCGACCGTCCATCGTGAAGCTTCCGAGCCGCGGGAGAGGTCGTGCACCGAAGCCACCGCATCCAGCGATGGCGTCATGGGCAGCGCAGCGCAGCTCAAACGACGAATTGAGGAACCAATGGTCCCGACGCTTCCGCCGAGGAGCTGCTTGATTCCACAGATGAATTTTGCTGTTTCCGACGGGGTCGTGTTTGTCAGCTATACGGAGTATGTCTTGGTCAAGCCCCCATTGGGTGTCGGGGTTTGCGATTAGTGAACGCGCTTCACGGCGTCAGACTTGCTGACCAACCGGGTCAGCTTGGGCCAGCGCAGGGCAGGCTGGTGCAAACGAGGTATGGAACAGCCACACTGTATTGGTGACGTATCGAGCTGGAGGTGCATGTGGGCTGTTTGGTACAATTGGCGCTGTTCCAATCGCAAACGCCTAGATCTAGATGCAGAATGCTGCGACAGGCGCCCTCCGGAGACACCTCGAGATGAACACTCGCCTTGTCTGGCAGCTATACACGGGACAATTGCCGGGGCGAAAGATAATAATAATAATAATAATAAATACGGTACTGAGGCCATTGTCGCCGGAGGTTCCTATCTGTCCACCGCCTAACACCGACTGAAGCTATTGTTTGGCTGTGATGGTCATCGCAAGGCGGCATCACACTTCAAAGCCCGTTAATCGACACCGAATAGGCTCTAGCAATTCGCCAAGACAAGGGCGGGGCAGCAAACTAACTACTCCAACCTCGCGAATCCCTAGAGGCTAGATGTAAGCCCCAAAGTCTCGATACTCTTTCGTCCCCGAGTCTCTCCAGGTGAGCGTAAGACTCTCTTCCGCCTCGCAAGAATTTAGACGACGAGATGCCCAACTACAAGTCTCGCTTGGAGGGGACCAACGTGCTACTTGTTTTACATGAGTAGACGTGAAAGTACCTCATGTTTCGCAGTGCGACTTCGCCTTATGATGCGTTCGCCTTCGTGTCCATATACTTTCGACACATCTCGAACGAATAAAAACAAACGGCAAGGAACAATAGAAACAGGTCAAGTCTATAGAATAGGAGCCTCCACACGGGAAGGGCTGCGCGTAGTCTGTTACAATATTTCACCGGGCCGCCTACCCGCGTCGCGGCCGTCACTCCAGCACAACCCCTGAACAACCATGCCGACCGTTCAACAAACCGTTTCCTACATCGTGTGCCCGCGCAGCCAGCAACCTCAACTGCCCCGTGCCTGAGGCGCGAACCGTCAACCGTGGTGAGTGAATCACAGCTGCCAGCTGCCAGGTCGGCCCGCCAGTACCGCCGCAGCCCGCAGTCCTATATCTTCCGCGAGACTGGCTCAGCTGCCTTCTGTCTCTTTTGCCCTCCACAACCTGCCCAGACTCCCAAGGACCCCTCGCATCGCGGCCGCTCGCTCGTGCCTCCAGAATGGCCCGTTTCATCGACTGGAGCCCCCTGCGGGTCGCCGTCGGGATCCTCAAGTTCCACAACATCTCCATGGTTGTCACTGGCGAGGCGGCCTTTGCGTACTACAACGCGCTGGCGTTTGACTACGAGGACGAAAAGTTCCCGGTACGTTGCTGTTGTGTTCCTGCTGTTTCTCTCTTTCCGGCTTCGTCCCTTGTCGCCGTCGTTCCGGAGAGGCTGACTGTCGTCAGAACATGGAGATTGTCGTCAGCGACGACTCCTTCGCCTACGCCCCTGGCCTCTTGTGCGCCAGCGGCCTGTTCAGCCAGGCGTTTCCGCAGGAGATGGACATGTTCGACGGCGGATGGCGATACCAGTGCGAGTTCCCGTACCTCGCGCCCGGCGCCTGGGCGGGCGAAGCCTCGAAGAGCATGGTCATCATCCTGCCCGCGGAGCGCGCCGGCATCGACCCCGACTCCGGGCCTCGCCTGAAGAGCTTCTTCGCGCAGCGCCAGTGGGACACGCGCTGCCTCTGTCCCGCGCCCAAGCTCGACCTCGACAGCTTGACGGACGAGGACACGGGGTTTCTGCCCCTGCCGCACCTCGCGAGCCTCATGTGGTCCCTGTTCCACCGCGACAGGGAGCTGGAGAAGATGGACGACGGGAGGAGCGTCCTCGGCACCGCCACCAGATGCCTCGTCGACGGCATGGACCTGACCACGGAGTGGGCGTACAAGCATTTCGAGGTGTCGGATGCCGGATACGCCAAGTTGATCAGGCATCTCGTCATCACCAAGGGGGACAGGCACGGCATGATTGACCCAAGGACCTGGACTGCTCGCGGCAGCCTGGACCCCAAGGTGGCGAGCTTGATTCGCTCGCATCCTGGTCGCGACTGATGTGGTTTCAGTCTGGTGTCCCGAGGGATCGGTGGGTTGTGCTGGCTCGTGCTTGCGAGACTGGAGGAGCATGCACCGAGTGTCGTTGATAGCTCGAATGAAGGAAGCACCGAAAGTTTTCACTCTCCTAGATTCTCAAGCGATGACATGTGTGACTTTATGCCAGGAAACAAACAAAAGTTTCTCAGTTGGTTCATGATGCCTAGGTGCTTTGGAGCCCTCCACCTAAGCTCCTCACCTCAAGTATGGCCTAGAAAGCCTTTCCGAGGACCTCTCATGTCCTTCGATAGATGATTCCTGGAACACCCCGCCAAACACTCGCTGACCCTCTCAGTCCCCCTACGCCCTCTCCATCGCAGCCTCCTCCTCCCACCACCCCAGAAACGCCCTCATCCTCTCCGTCCTCTCCTCCGCAAGCCTTCTCCCCTCATCCGTCTTCATCATCGCCGCCAGCTTCAGCAGCTTCTGCCCAAAGTGCGCAACACTGCCCCCCAGCCCGCCCTTCCGGTTCCGCGCGCCCCCGTACGTAAACACGCGCGCCACGCCCACCGCGCCCAGCGCATCGAGCCGGTCCGCGTCCTGCACGACCGCCAGCTCCGGGTGCGCTCGCAGCGTCTCCTGCGCCAGCTCCGGCGGCGTCGTCATCTCGGCCGTGTACCCTACGGCGAGGCATATCGCCTGCACCGCGTCGGCGAGCGCCGGCGCGGCGCCGTGGGCGAGCAGCAGGCCGCGCACCATGGTCGACGGGTCGTCGTGCGGCTGGACGTACTTGCGGTCGCCGACGTCGTGCAGCAGGGCGGCGAGGATGACGGTCCGGTGGCAGAGGGCGGGCTTGTCGGGGGCGTTGGCGTGGAGGTGTTGCGCGAGGCCGACGACGCGGTAGATGTGCTTCATGTCGTGGGAGGCGTCGAACCTGGACATGTGGGCGTCGACATGGGCCGTAATGGACCGGATCAAAGGGTCCGACTCGGACAGCTTCTCGAGGAGGGACGACATGTCGATGGTGGCGCTTGCTGCGATTCAAGGTCGCAGTGTCAGTGATGACTTGGGACGCTGAGGTGCCCTTGGAGATATAAAGTCAAACTTTGATACCTTTTGCTTTCTCGGGTGAGTCACGCCGACGCTGTCACGGCTGAAGATGACTGCCTGCAGGACAAGACAAAGTCGTACATGCCACTCTAGACATCTGTCGAGACTCAGCTCAGATTCATGGCACAACAAGCAGGCAACCAGGAGCAAGAGAGCACTACACCGAAAGCACTCATCAGGGAATCATGTCTGTACGACCAGCAAGCCGATTCTTGGTATTCAAGCGATGCCATTATGGTCAGTGCACCACCCCGTTCCAACAGCCGCGCGCGGCGAGCTCAGACCCCAGGCGCCAGACTAATGCAAATGCGTGCAACAGAGAAAGAAAATAGCGAGGACTCAAACGACACGCCTCCAATGCTCCATGACGCTCCGGTCCACCAACATCCTTTCTAATAGGCACAATGATCTAAGAACTGTTTCATCTCATCTCGTCTCCTAGTCTTCTCTCGCGTGCGAATCTTCAAGTTGAGGTCTGTCGATTCTATCCCCGTGTGTTGAAACACGACCTCTCGTCGTGCCGACGGCGTCCTCGGTGGCGTCTCTAAGCTGCTGTCCGACTGCTTCTCTGTTCGTCCGCTATTAAAGCTGTTTCTGTCGCAACTGTCGTAATGCACGCTCGCATGTGTCCGCTTTTAATGCTGTTTCATGGCATCCCGGGCTTGCTGGTTGGCGATTTGCTTCTCCTTCGGGATGGTCAACGCATTGATGCCCAAGAACTTGCAGATGCTCGTGACGACCAGGTACGCCCAGCGGAAGTAGACTATCAGCGCAAAGACAAAGTAAGCCCACAGATAATTCAGCTCGGCAGTGGCGCTGATCTGGGAGAGGCCAAGGCGCGGCAGGTTCCCGAGGACGGCGCCGCCGACCAGCGGGGTCAGCATAACGGTCCAGTAGGGGAACGGCTGCCGGGTCAGGTGCGCGAGGATCATCTTGGTCGTCATGCGGCCAAACACAAACGACATGGTAACGCAGAAGAGGACGAGGTGGTTGTCCCGCATCAGGTTGCTGTATGGCGAGAAGACCCATGCGCCGATGGCGACGGTGAAGACGGCCATCGGAGTCCACTCCATGAAGACCGGTGCAAGCGGCAGGTTCTTCTTCCGGCGCGCCAAGACGACGTTGTAGACACAGAACGGGACGTGGCCAACCAGGAGCGAAAAGACGATCAGGCCGATCCAGACATCTCTCATGGTGGTCTCGCCCAGCCAATGGCTCAGGCCCTGAAGGTAGTCGCCCAGGACGTGGGCAAGCGGCTTCGTCCAGATCTCGGGTCCGTAAATGCCCGAGACAATCATGATGGAGCAGGCAATGAGGATGCCCTCGGTCGGTCCGTTGAAGACGCCCAGGTATAAGGTGTGCGTGTGGTACGTCTCCCAGGTCGAGAAGAACATGGGGAGGCAGGGACAGAGCGCAGTGAAGACGCCAGCGTGCGACGTCCCCAGGCCCATGGCGGCCGTCTCGAGCAGGCTGCCGAGCGTGCAGTTGAGCGAATCGATGCCGTGGTCAAAGAGCTCGCCCAGCCCGCTCGACGTGCCCGTCCTCCGCGCCTGCTTGCCGTCGACGTTGTCCATGGTCTGGTACATGAACAGGCCGAACGCGAAGCTAAAGTACAGCCATGCCGGTCCCTGGATACAACCCGCGTCAGCTTCTGGGCGGTCGAGCCTCCGTCCTGGAGCTGCCGCCACTCACCGGTCCCACCAGGTCTGGCATGTAGATGACCAGCAGCCCAACGTTGGCCAGGATGAAGAAGAAGCCCAGCAGGGTGACCATGTTCGGGGCGATCCATAGCGGCAGGAACTCAACAAAGGCATTCCACTGGAGAGATGCAGGTCAGCACATGGGGCCTCGTCCAGCTCGGTCGGTGTACGTTCGCGCGACGGGGGGGCTTCGGCCGTCGCAGCAGCACGGGGGCAGCGTACCCAGGGGCCGAGGATGTACTTGGACACGGGGGACTTGTCGACGCTCGAGTACTTGTACGACCTGAGGTGGATGAGGGCCTCGTCAGAGATGCACTCTGCGGTGGCCGTTTCTGCAGATGGCGGTGATGCGTTAGCCAGTGCTGTGCGCAGAGCTTACTGTCCGATGCAGCGCGCGCAACCCGCTTGCGCCAGCGCCGGGCTCAAGACAACGGCCACGAAGCCGCAGAGAGCACGGCGCAGGACTCGGGGTGCAGGACACTTACTGGTGTTGGGAACCATGTTGCCTTGTCGGTCGTTGAACAGCGGCAGCGAGACCATCTCGCTGCCAGACATCGCCAGTAAGGGGAAGCGGGCGGAAGTGGGGTCGCAAGAGGTTATGTATATTCCAGAGGCAACGTGACCTGGTAAGTGGTCAGTGGCATTACAGGAGGAGGAATTCGCTGCCGCCGCCGCACACAGGACGAGGTCACGCTGAAGCCCTTGGGGCACAAAATATAAAATCCACTAGTGATACCACTTAGGCTACTACATTAGTACGAGCATCGTTTACGAGTACTCGTACAGAGAACTGTAGGAAAGGCGGTCCGTCTCGCTGCAAAGCGGGCCCTGCCATCGATGGAGCGGATAAGATGTTTACGATACAATGCAATGATAGGCTTGACGGAGTGGATCATCCTGCCTGTGATTGATTGTCTCTTTCTACAGATGTCACGCGCCTCGGCTTTATCGCCTAATTGGGAAGCCTCAATCTGACGAGTAAATGATCATGCACGACAACATAGTTCGCCAAGGATATCTACCAATCGTCATGCAGAATCTAGAGCACAAAGACTACCTGCGAATGATCAGTAAGGCGTGCCACGGCAAGCCAAAGAGTTTGTGAACAGTGCTCACAACTCAGTTGGATGAGTTGATCTCCTTTTATGGGCATGAAACCCGTCGGTGAAAGTCTTCGGTGAAATCAAGGGAGGCGGTGCGCGCCGAACAGGCGGCTTGGCTGATGGATAATTATCGCCCAGCTATCCATCCTAGGCCTTTCTTCTATTTCCACCGCTGCGGGGGGCACCCATTGGCACGGCGTTCTTGAGAATGAGTCCATCACCACGCGTGTATTCAGTCAGTCGAGAAAAAGGCTTGGTATGTATTTCCTTGTAAGCCGTCTTGCCCGTCTTGCCTGTCTTGCTAGGAGCCTAGCGTATTGCCAACTAGTCAGCCGGGGCCCGTCTTGAATCCGGAGCTGCCGAGTGAAGTGTGCCAAATGTCACAAATGTGCACGCAAACAGATCTAGCCTTTACTCCAATGTAGATCCGTGTTCATCCTCTATCGTGTGTCCAACCTCGTTCATCCATTACAATTATTGCGGCGACCGCATGATTTCCCCTCCTCCCAGCAACACAGATGTAAACCTGAAGATGACGCGAATGAAGAATCAAGTCCGACAACGCCAAACGGAGCCAAAACACCCCCGGCTATCCCATGCAACCCGCCCATGCCAACGCTCGGCTTCGCATCGGATTACAGCAGAGCGAAGCCGGCAAACAGGCTGGTCAGGACAATGGCCAAGCCATACGTCCGCCCGACCTCGAGCGCCACGCCCGCACCCTTCTTATCCGAGCTTTTGCTGCCGCTGCCGCCTTTGCCTGAGGAGCCGCCGCCGGGGCCGTCGGTGAAGATGGTGTCCGGGCTGTCCGTCTTGCTCGCCGTGGGGTTGCCGCTGCCCGTGCTCGTCGTTTTGCTTTCCCTCCTGGGGTCGGTGGCTCCACAGGGATGCTTCTGGCGGCAGTCGGACTGGCAGGTGTTGCTGTAGCCGCAGTCCTTGACGCACTGGTTGCCCCATTCCTGGCAGACGAAGTAGGGCAGCGACAGGGAGTACTCGGACACGTTGGGTCGCTTGTTGTTGCCACACAGGCAGCCGTACGTGAGTTGCTCCTAGTAAACAGTCAGAACAGGCATTTTCGAGGGAGATTCCGCTTCGGGGCTAAGACGTACAGGATCGCAGTCGTTGACGAGCGTGGTCCTGGGCTCCTCCTGCTGGCAGATCAGGGGGCACGTGTTCTTCTCGTTCTGGCACCACACCTCTGTCCATGGTCAGCTCGCATCCGCGTGGACTCAGAGAACGAGAGGCTGCTCACTTCGAGTGCCAAGCGGCACGGAGTTAGGATCAATCACGTAGTCGGCTTGGGCAACGGCCACAAAGGTGGCTGCCATGGCCAGGGCGATTGACCGGAACGAAGGCATCGTGAACAGGCAGGGCTGAATTGGACCCGACGGTGAGCGATGGTCGTCGGAGTTGTGCTCTGAGGAGACTATTATTGAACTAGAAGCTGCCGAGTTAGCCTACGTCTCTCGCAATGGCATCAGGTCTGCGCAGAGTGTGGCGGGCCAAGCTGGAGGGCAAATGAGGGCCAGGGAGGGCAAAGGAGGCGGCCAAGCTCACAATTAAACGGCAGGGTCCGGGCGAAGCGAACGGTGGACACGAGCCAGGGACACAGCGAGGGACACGAAGCGAACGAGCGAGCGGAACGACAGATGAGGCGCAACGAGCGGCGGGTCAGAGGCAAGCAAAGGAGGAAGAGACGAGACCAGAACGGCTATGAAAAGCCAGGCGGCGATGCGAGGTAGAAATACAGCACGAGGAGAGAAGAGACCGGGGGAGGCTCGCACGTCTGAAACCACAATCCGAGCTCCCCAGACCCCTGCCCATACATCGCTGCTAGCCTCACAGCTCAATACCCACCCGGTGGCGTGCACTGCAGTGGCTCCAGACTCCAGTGCGAAGGCGAAAATGGAATGCGCATGGGCTGGTTGCAGCGCCGTGGTTGCGCCCGTCGGTCGGTCGCAATCGTTGCGCGAACGATGACCAGTCGACGTATGAGTACGGATCCTACGTACGAGTACGGACGAGTTTAGAAGGTTGCCAAGCCGTTGTTGTCTCGGTGGGTGGAGGATAAGCTCTCGCTTGCAGTCACAACACGCAAACAACCCCAGGACACTCACAGGCAGGTGGACCGCGAGTCGCCAGAGGGACCAGGAGAGCATACCTTACCAAGCCACTTCTGGCGATTACAATGAACTCGATAGGTACTGTGCTAAGGCAGTGAACTCGACTCGACAAGCCCGGCGCTGGGAATCCGGGCTTCGTATTCCATGCAGCCTCATGCAGGCGCCGCCGTACTCGCAGCGGCCGATAGGATACGCGGTCTGCTCCTCCGCACGCTAACACAACAGCACTGGGACGAGTGCCGAGCAAACGCGCTGGCGGCCAACGGCGGCCCGGAGGCCGTGCTTCGTAAACGCATGCGTCACGGCGCGTGACCGCCCCGAACACAAGGAGGACGTTGCTGGGGAGTCACCGGCAAGCCAAGAACGTAGCGAGATGAGGGCGGCGACGAGAGACATGGAGTGGTAAACCAGCCCAGTCGGGGTCTAGGCTGGTCCACGGGTCGAGTGCCGCGGGCCACGACGACGGAACCAAGCAAAACACCGTCTTGTCGTCTGGAACAAGCTGCAGTTGTGCGGACGAGGTGGTCCGCTGCGGCATGAATTACATGCATGTTGGTTGGCCGCGAACGCAGCGGGATGGAGCGCCACTGAACCAACCCGCCATTGCCGCCCCAGCCGACGCCGGCTCCGGGAGGGAGGCTTGGCCCATCGAGGCGCGGGCGTCGACACGAGCGAGGAGGCGAGGAGTGGCGTCTGGACCGGCATCTTCGAACACTGCCGAATGCCCGCAGGCGCTATTCTCGACCAAGGACGGACTTGCATCCCCACCCGCTGACAAGGCTGGTTTCACTGATCCCGCTTCTCCAGAGCGGGAGCCGTTCGGGGAGGATATAAATGGAGTCGCGGGAGCTGGGACTGATGATGTCATCAAGGAGGGCATGAAAATAGCCACGTCCGCAAACCTGGTTGGGATATCCCGGCTCGGGCTGTGTTACTTCCTCGTATAAGAGCCGACTGCTTGAGCAGCACTCCTGCGTCTGTAGACGAGGAGGAGAGCCCAGCTTGGAGCGGCCACTTCCACGAGTTGCACGCCAATTCATCTCCCGAATAGAAAGAAGCTCCCCGACCCGAGCAAGGTTAAGTTATGTATCAACACAATTGATGGGTTGGCTGACTTGCCATCGGTTGCGGCACAGCATCCTGCTCGAGTCAAATGCATTTGGCCATGTCGCCCTCTGCCGTCTGCCATCTACTGTGGGGTCCACCCGCTCGACCCCACTCTCAGCGCTCCCGCTCCAGCAACAGCGCCTGGCTGCCGTTGGGCTCACAACTCACCATTGGCCCAACTCCAAAGATCAGACGACGTCGTCCGCGACACGCATCGGCGCCCTTACAAGCATACTTCCGCCGCCTCGAAGCATAGCCGAACGCCGACCCAATCGCCCGCGCAGGCCGGCGACGACTCTCACCTCCACGCGGTGCTGGCTGGGAACCTGCGAATGCCTTTGCGTCGGGGCATTTGCAGAGCTAAGAAGAGTCACTACC
>JALHCA010000275.1:0-32990 GCA_024340505.1 Tolypocladium nubicola
CCCCCCCCCCCCCCAAGGAAGAACCCTCCCCTGTCGATCCATGCAACCGCAACTCCAAAATCCAGATGCATTTTAATTTAGGAGGGCCGCCGCCGGGTCAGGGTAGCCGCACCCTGCTGACCGGTGCCTGAATCAGGGACGGTCTTGGACCTCTTGGGTGGATGCTCGGCCGAGCGCATACCTTCGGCGTCGGCTCAGCATCACGTTTTGGACCCTTTGAACGTCCAATTTCACGGCTCATACACCAGAAAGGTCCTCGTGACGGCTTCCAAACCGCTAGCTGCTTCTTCGTACATACGAGTACGATGGAAGGACGGACGTACGAGGCGAGTGGCGCCCGCGTGCGTGTCGCCGCCGCCATGCATGTACGTCCCACGATGCCTTCTGTGGGCCTTGATGTGCTCCGTCGTAATGAGCAAGTTGAGAGCGTTTGAGGACAGTCCCTTCGCCGCGGGTACGTCGGATACGAGTACAGTGCCGCCATCCATCTCATCCGCTCCGATCGATCGAACACGACACACGCACGCAACAAGCAGGAAAAAATCATGCGATGCGGCTCAAACACCCGACGCCACTCCCGCCAGCACGGCGCAGCCGCCTGTCATCACGCCACCTACGATCAGAGCCTTTCTGAGACGGCGTCGGCCGGCAACTCGCGGGCGAAAGTGGGGCCGACGTTGACGGCGCCGCCGAGAGAAGCCCCGTCGGTGAGCCTCACCTCCGCTCCCTACCCTGTACTCGTAGTTCTATGCTCATTGCCTTGGAGTTCTAAGCTCGCGGTCGTGGGAGTGGAATGGAGAGACGACATGACGGTACGAGTACGCGACGTGCTTTGTCCAACGGTTCTTGAAACATGAAACACCCTTGTCCTTGAAGGGCATGGCTGCATGTTGGCTCAGGACGCAAGCCTCAGGACGCAACAGGTACAGGGTAGCCGGCATTAATGAGCATTGTCGGGGCGACGAGATATAACTACGAGTACACAAGCTCCGAGACGAGCTGCAACTTTTCTTCCGAGTGCAGGCCCACCTCCACTGTCAAATTGACACACCCCGGCTTTGGTCACTCGGTGCCATTGCGCTCGCAAAGCTCTCTGTAGCGCATCGTACACGTTTCCTTGAACATCTGCGACCCAAGCACGCCAACGCGACGACCGAAGACGCGGAGAGGGAAATTGTGGCATTGTAGCGCCGTCACGGATGCGATAGAGGCACAATAGTTAAATACACGCGCAGTGGTAATGGCCTCTCACGAACGCCGTGTCGATTCCCACCTTCGAGATGGAGGCAGTGAAGCGACATGCACAAATATGTGCCCTCACCTGTGACGGCGGTCTGAAGTTCGAACCCCATCCTTGTACTAAACCATGGATCCTCAGTGCAGACTGACCCTGGCCCGTCTATCCTATGCCTGTAGTTATGAAGACAGTCGCGATTCTCCCAATAGAGACCAGATGCCCTACATAGTTAGAACATGGCCAGTCCTCTAAAGTGGGTAAACTCACAATTAAATCACCTAACGCTGTGTACCTTTATAGCAACCCAATCGCGATCGGAAAGAAGGTCATAGCTGCGAAAGCGGCTTTGTCTGGCCAATTTATAGCTGCTGCCGCAGTCACAATCACTGGGCCATTGGAAGGCGGTGGCGGCGCCGGCTCAAGAGGCACGTAGAGTTGGTGGGAGCTGGTCGGTTCCCGATCCGGTTCTGGGAGTATCTGGTGAACCTCCTGGTTATCCTCCCGATCATCCGACTGAGGGTATGGCGCGGAGCCGACACAGACTTTGCAAGGTATAGGTGCCCAGTTGGTACACGTAGCTGTCAAGACCGTAGTACAGGGCGTTTCGATAAAGAAGGTTTGGCCGTAGGAAAAGATCGTCGTTGGAGCAATCGGACATATCACTGTGAATACCTCTTCGGTGAGCCTATGACGAGCAGCTGTGAGTGGCGGTCGTCTGGTCATAGACTTTGAGGTAGCATTGGCGGTTCTTGATTGGAAGGACAACGGACTAGCTGTAGCCGTGGTTATAATCGTCCCCGTACCGGTGGTCGTCCCCGTACCAGTGGTCATCCCCGTGCCAGTGGTCGTCGTCCCTGTTCCAGGCACACTTGTAGTCGTCCCTGTGGTAGTTGCACTTGTAGTTGTGCTCGACGGTGGCGCGGCAGGACAATCAGGCCCTAGGGCGTTGACGATATTCGTGTCCAAATCTAGAATACCACTTCGGGCATAAAGATTCCCATTTGAGCTCGAGCCTAAGCGTAGGGTTATCCTAGTAGACATGACGATACCAGCAAATGCAGTATCCACGTCTAGCACAGTCGCACCGTCGATTTTCCAAAAGACGTTGCAGGGTCTGGCTTCGTTAATTAGGGTCACCCTAGCATTCGGTGAGGTCGTCATAGAGTCGGTTATCTGGAATATCCAGACACTACCCGGTTCGTCATTCCCATCAAGGATAAGTTCGCCGGTAAGCTTGGCCACACCCGAGAAGGAATAAACACCTGCGGTAAGATGCATACCCCCTAAGTCTTGCCCAGAGAGGTCAGCGGTCATCGGCTGTGTACCCAATGCAAGATAGGCAACTTCGAGGTCCAGGTGTGCTTCTAGTGCCACCGCATCTTGAATATGTATATTCAAGCATGGACAAACCGCGACTCGCACGCGTCCTAATGGTAGAACATGAACGAGATAAAAGTAAACATGCACGGATTTGCACGGAGAGCTAAACGGCCCTTCTTCCCATTCCTACCTGCATACATTGAGGCGAACGGAGAATGGCCGACGCCCCACCTTGTAGCCCGGCACTTTGTTGGCTGTTCCGTTGGTCTCGACCATGATGAGACGACTGCAATTGCTGGACGTAAGTTTCAACCAAAATGGGAGAACAGAGAAGGTTACATGACTGATGTCAATGCACAACAGCACCCAAGTACAATCTTCCCTAGGGAGATGGGCATGCCGGGCTGAACTCGGCTTTTGGGCTCCTATATCGCTCGCCACCAGCCATGACATCTCAGTTGAGGTTCAGATCACGTCGTCGGTATCGCGCCAGGATATGGTCCAGCTGTTGCCACCGCCGGCCAGCTTCTGTTCGCAGAGTTCAATCGATAGCCCCGCAAGCAAAAAAAGGAACTCAAGGAACCCATCAACTTGGCACAGAAATTTGATACTCGACTTCTGGCTGACGATGTGGGCGAGGGCTGCGGGGTATAGATACTCGTACACTGCCCTCCCAGTTCTGAGCTTTCAGGAAAACGGACAAGATGGGCAGACCTTATAGGTCGGCTGGATCCATGCGGGCCATCGATGTGCGAACGCCATCGAGGGGCCGATGGCGAGATATGCATGCGTCCACTCACCGAGACCGCCGGCATGCTGATTATGGAGGGTGCCCGCTTGCAGGTCATAAAGAAAGTGGGTTCAGATGCTAATGCGACGAGCAAAGTAGGCCTTACGTCGAGTTGGCGAGGTTGAAGATTGATAGACGGTACTGCACCACGAGTACGCAATTGATCCAACCCTCGAGATACCGCCAATAGCAGGTTTCGCCACCATGGCGGCAGCACAGCCACTTCCAGCCGACAGGCACACAACCTTGCCCGCATACAAGCAGGTTGCTGAGACGAAGCATGATCGTAGGGCTTGCAAGCATTTGGCGTTCAGCCTACGAGCTCCTGCTGATTATTTTCTTAGTGGAATGGGCAGACTTGGTCGCCCTCGACCTGTCAAAGTTTGATCAGCCCGGCGGCAAGGAGGCCCTGGCTATGCAGCTCTTTGAGGCGCTACAGACCATCGGCTTCTTCTATGTCGTCAACTTCGGACTCAGTCAGGAGGAGGTCGATCGTCAGTTTGCCATTGGCAAGTCGGTCTTTGAGCTTCCCACCGAGGAGAAGAATAAGTACCGCGCCGATCTTGAGAACGGCGGATACAACGGCTACAAGCCTCTAGGTCTTCGTGCAAGTCATGTCCTGTGACTCCGGCTTGAGGTTGAGCAAAGACTGACGCGCCCTAGGAAATCCGCCCTGGCATCTTTGACAACACAGAAATCTACAACATCCCCAAGTTCATCCCTGCGCTCGAGCGCCCTCACCCCGAGGTCGTCAACGCCAACAGACGCGATATCGAGCACTTTGCGCGCCACATCCACAGCAACATCGTGCAGAAGCTCCTCGCCCTCTTCGCCATCGTGCTCGAGCTTCCAGAGGACTACTTCGCCGCGCGCCACCGCTACGACGAGGCCCTCTCGGACTGCCACCTGCGGTACATGAAGTACCACGCCCGCGACGCCGCCACCAACGCCCGGCTCGAGAACGTCTGGATCAAGGGCCACATCGACTTCGGCAGCCTGACGCTGCTCTTCCGCCAGCCGGTCGCGGCGCTGCAGGTGCGCGGCCCGGACGGCGCGTGAAAGTGGGTGAAGCCGTGCGACGGGAGCATCACGGTCAACGTGGCGGATGCGCTGCAGTTCCTGACCAACGGCTTCCTCAATAGCAGCGTGCACCGCGTCGTGGCCCCGCCGCCGGACCAGGCGGGCATTGACCGGCTGGGCGTGCTGTACTTTGTGCGGCCCGAGGATAGCCTGGAGCTGAAGCCGGTCGAGAGCAAGGTGCTCGCGAGGCTGGGGTATGAAGCCGGCGACGAGGCGCAGCTGGCGGCGGGCATCACGGCGGGTGAGTGGGTAAAGGCGCGTGTGAAAGCCGGTGTCAACCGATCCAAGGAGGCTCGTAGTGAGGTCTCGGAACAGGAGATTCTCAACGGTGTTAAGGCCAAGTACTATGACTAGTACAGAATCCAACGTCAACTCATTTGAGGCCATGTCATGCTGTATCAATATTCTTCTCGTTGTAAACTCAAACCCAGTCAGTCATCATTGACGTACTCATCATACACATGGCCATAGAACCTCTTGCCAACATCTCGGTGGCTCCGGATCTTGGTCCGCAGCTGACTCTCACCCCAAGTGTCATACTTGCCCTTGAGAAACGCCGAGTCAATATCCCGACCTTGGTCAGACTCGTAAGCTGCGCTGCGAAACTCGGGTCGCGCAAAATGGTCCCTCAAAGCACCCACCGCCTCCTCCTTGGTCAGGTCCCTTCTTACGCCTTGAAAGAAGGGCACACTGAACCGCTCCAGGGGGCCGCCGAGCACGCGGTGCGTCGTCGCCCTGCAGACACCGTTGGTCACGACCTCGAACGCCTGTCCGATGTTGACGACAAAGGAGCCCGGGACGACAGGCACGTCGACCCAGTCGCCGCTCTTGTTCAGGACCTGCAAGCCTTTGACGTGCGGCGGCGAGGCCTGGAGGAGGAACGTCCACCAGCCTGAAGAGTCCTTGTGCGGCCCAACGCCCTGGGCTCCGGCCACGTCCTCCGGCAGGGCAGGGTAGCGCACGACCTTGAGGCGGTGCTGGTCCGAGAGGAAGGGGAGGAAGGTGTCCGGCGGCAGAGACAGCGCCTTGGCGACCAGGCGAAGGAAGCGCTCGCCGAGGGCTGTCATCTGGGCGATGTAGGCCTCGATGAGCGACGGCAGTGCGGGATACGCAGGGGGCCACTTGCAGGCGTCAGATGAGCCCCCATGAGATAGCCACGCGCGAGCTTCAACGTACCGGATTCGGCCCCCGGAGCCGCTCTCGGAGCGGCACGCCCTCGGCCCACGTGGCCGTCAGCTCGTTGGCGAACTCAAACTGCTCCCGGCGGTCCGACTTGCCGGCGGTCGTCTCGGCGCCGTCGCCGGAGTAGCCCAGGAAATGTGGCGACTTGCCCAGGGCAACCTCTGCCTTGGCCTCGGCGGGGAGCGCAAAGAGCGCCGGCAGGGCGTCGACGACGTCGGAAACCGTCCCGGCCGGCACGCCGTGGTTCTCGACATAGAGGAAGCCGACCTCGGTGAGGGCGTAGCGGAGCTGCCGGAGGAGCCGGGGTTCCGTTTCCGGGTCCTCGGCGAGGGAGAGGTCGAGGCGGGGGATCTCGGTGAAGCTCTGGGCGGGTGACATGGCGCTCTTGGTCACCTCGAAGTATCGAACACTGCTTCTGTCGTCGTGGGCTCTTGTCGGTCGGCCTCTGTCGCAAGGATCGACCCCGGCTGGTTTGCGTGCGAGCTGTTGATGTATGCAGCCCACTAAGCCCAGGTGGCTGCCACTTCATGACGCAAATCGGAGACTTGCACACCACCACCCCGCTCCCTGCCGCCCCCGTCCGACACCGGCGCAGAACTAGAAAGCCAGAAATAGCATTGAAACATTTGTAAATAATTAATGCGAGCATAGTTGAGGTGCTTCAAATTTCGGCATTTTCTGTGATAGCATACGTACAGTATTCCCGTCTTGACTCATCATTCTGGCGACCTGTGCCCTGGTCGTATTGCCCAGCCACCGTGTCTTCGGCACATGTCATATTCCCGCAAAAAAGAAACATCTCACCTTCTCCGAGTCCAGCAGGCAGCTCTTAAGCGTACGAGATGGAAAACGCCGGCGAAACGCTCACGTCATAGTCCTCTTTCTTCTTCTCATCACCCCGGATCCTCAGCGCCCGCGTCACAATCTTATACGTGCCCTCCGGTGCATACTTTCCCGAGGCGAGCCGACCAGCCCAGGCAGACACAACATTTCCGCGCGGCTTCCACCGCACCGGCGAGACCATCTGACCAATCGTGTCGTAGTCCCAGAACGTGGATGTGCTGGTGCCGTCGGGGACGCTCACCGGCATAAGGTCGTAGCGGATGAGGCGCGAGCCGAGGGCGAGCTTGACGACTACGGCAGGCAGGAAGGTAGATTTGTCGGACAGCTCGAAGTTCGTGTTTTCAGGAAGCGGTTTGTGGTCCTCGTCATTGCTCTGGGTGATCCAGGTGTCTGCGGAGTCGAGGACGGTTGCGTTGCGCAGAGAGCCCGTGAGGCCCTGGTACGGGATCGAGAGGGATGTGCCGTCAGAGCCATTAACGGCAACGTATCCAGACCACAGAGCCAGACGGCTAGCATCGAGGCCCTTGGGAGGTGTGGGCATGACTTCAATAGTTGCAGAGTCGCCTCCCTTGATAGTTACCCTGTCCTCACTCAGTTTCAGGGTCGCAGGGGCGTCAATAGCGTCGTTCGGAAAAGCTTGCGGATAGATGGAGCCCTGCTTCAAGGTATACATGCTAATGGCGGGCACATGAGAGATACTGTAGGTGACCTCGTTGCCGGCGTTCTTGTTGCTGATGGTGAAGTTCAAGACGTTGATGAACGCGTCCGTATCGTTAAAGGAAAGGGATGAAGGCTCGAGCAACGTGGAGGCGTAGGCGGCATCGTACGCGCGGATCAGTCCACCGCCTTGCTGAGCCACAGGAGCCAGGTAGGGGAAGAACTTGTTTCCATCGTTGAACATGCCAGGATCAGAATTGGCGGAGAGCAGGTTCTCGAACAGGGACGGCTCCATCTTGCCACGAACCTGGCCCATGAGGGCGTAGATAGCAGCAGTGAGCGGACATGACATTGACGTGCCGCCCATGACAATATAGCCGCCCTTTTTGACAGGGTAAGTAGAGAGAATGCTACCACCGGGGGCGCCAAACTGCGGCTTTACGTCCATGTCCCAGGTCGGTCCCCAGGAGGTGAACGTGGTCGGGGCACCGCCAAAGACAGGGTTGGCATATTCGGCGAGGTAGGGCTCAGCATTCAGGGATGTCATGTTGAGCACAATCTGCTTTCGGTCCTTGAGCTGGTCGACCCAAGCCGCACCCGTCTCGGCGGTAACCATTCCGACTCCGAGGAGTCCCTTGGCCTCGGTTAAATCGAGCTGCTCGACTCCCGGCGCGTTGTTATACAGCATAAGATACCGAGCGCCTTTGGCTTGCGCATTTGCGACTTTGACCGAGTTGGAGCACCCTCCCCCACGGGTCAGCACAATGTACTTGCTCAGATCATGGGCATCATCGGGGAAGGGCTGGCAGGCGTCCGGCGGAGCCTTGGCATCCGTGTTGCCAGTCCACAGCGGCAGTGGGACATTTGCCCACTGGTTGGGCTCTCCACGAGAGTATCCTATCACATTGCTATCGCCGCCATCGACGGTGTACGAGATATTGTGAAGCAAAGCCGGGCTGATGGTGTTCTCAAACGCAGCGATGGAGGCCACTCGCCGGCCGTCGGCCGCGCCGGCTGTGTAGAAGAGGCCCATTCTGCCGGAATTGCCAGCAGACACCGTGCAGGGGATGCCTTTGTCGACGATTCGCGAGACGGCAACTGTCCACGCCTGCTCGGACCAACCGCTGGGCCCGCCGATGGACATGGTGATAATGTCGTTGCCATCCTGATACGCGCGAGCCAGGGCCGCAAGCAGGACGTCGTCTTGGGTCGAGCCCTTGCAGCCAAAGACGCGGTAGGCACCAAGGGTGACGTCCGGGGCGGCGCCGGTGAAGCCAAGCCTGTTGTTGGACTGGGCGGCGATGATGCCGGCGACATGGGAGCCGTGACCATTGCAGTCCATGGGGTCCTCGCCTCCTACGGGCGTGTTGGTGCCGTCATAAGCATCACCAGCAAAATCATAGCCTCTTGCAACCAGACAACCGCTGCCGAAGCATCCGTTGCCCAAGGCAGGATGGCTGTAGTCGATCTGAGGGAAACCATGTCAGCGTCACATGCAGAGCCAGTCCTCATAGGCACAACGACTTACACCAGTGTCAATAACCCCAACCTTGATGCCCTTGCCCGTGATGCCCTTGGCACGCAGCTTATCGACCTGGGTCATGACATGCGGCGAGAATGTGTCCGTTGCATTGACACCCCGCGCCCGGAGGCTACCTTCGGTGCCCATGCCCGGAGTGCCCACCCACTGAATGCTGACTTCAGGCGTGGTGTATCTCTCCACAGGCCACATGCTCTTCACTCCAGGCAGGGCCGTGAGCTGAGATGCGATGTTTTCTGCATTCTTGAGGTCGGTGAGCTGGATCGAGGCGCCTTTGAACAGATCGTACTGAAAGTTCATGCGCACAGTGCCATGCTTCTTGACGGTGCCGAGGAAGTCGGCGCCGTCCTTGAATCCTGCGTCAGTATACAATCCACAGGCTACTAAAGAGAGTGACTTTACCTGGCCATCTGCAAACTCAAAGATGTAAGCGCCAGGAACCAGGTCTGCAACCGTGAGGGTCGAGAATGCCGCCGCGAGCAGCGAAGCTGCTGCCCCGAGCTCAACCATACTGCTGGTTTAATGCTCAGAACAAACGAGGTGAGAGGCTGCCGGAAAACCGCTGAGAACACTGTCCAACTGAATCTCTCATGCAAAGAGTTGTAGATTCTCTGCGGGCTATATAAGCCAGTCAGCCCGCCCGGGTCCGGAGCCATGCCAGGCGCACAAGACAACGCTGGTGAGTATCATTGCTACCAGTCCCTGGGTGTTTTCTCAAGATAACTACGCTTTGAGGCAGGGCGTTACGCTGCAATCGGTATCTTCTGGTCGATCACTCTCAGGAAGTTGTCGAAAGGGGCCAGACAGACGTTGGACTGGTATGCATTTAGGTGGGCTCTTGATGGAGCTTCCTTTTTCGTAGTCAAGGCAGGCATTCACAACTCGGTAGGAAAGATCAATACGCGTCATCTTGATAGCTCGGCAAGCTCGGTTCTTTGATCCACGGACCTTGCGGGGGTGGACCGTCATGCCGTTGATGATCCTTGGAAGTTGGGTGGATCTTCGTGTCTAAGCCCTCTCTCGGTACTTGTCTCCAGCGTCATATTGGCGAGCCGGGTTGGCCGCAGTTATTGACCGGCCACGCCACTGAAGGGTCAACATCGTGGAAAACCCGTAGGCCTTTGCCCCGGGCTTTGTACTTGACAGAACCAACGAGTGGTTCATGGGCTGCTCCGTATACCCATGCGAATCAAAACTGAAGATGTCCTGTACACCATTGTCGTCACGCGACCGAAGGGACCGAGGGTTCGCTATGTATGTCCCGATATTTCCATGGTCCAACTATAAGACCCGCCATGGCTTCCAGGGCGGCTCAGCACTAAATCAGGGTCTGCGGTTAACCTTGAAAGGTTGTTGTTAACACGAAGTACGTCACCCAGCCAAGCCTTCGTCCCCATTGGCAATTCACAGACTGAGCTGCCGAATGTATTCGAAAGGGCACTCCCCTATTTGCAACCGTGGTGAGTTATTGGAAGGAAGTTGCTTTGTTTCGAGGCAGTGCATCTCTCAATCAGCTCACGTTGCTCTACGGCATGAATCGCGGCTTCAATTAAGTTAAGAGGTTCGGCAATCTCCCGTGGGCTTCCTAGATCAGCCTAGACCACCCGGTCATGACGCCGGCTTAGGGGCTGATCGACAGTGGCTCGCAATGTATCGGACAGTGGGCACCCTTAAGCATTCGAGAAGCAGTTGCCAAGGGCAGGGCCGCCCGTGAATGCGTGCACCAAATGAGGCAAACAATCCGGGGTCCCAGTTTGGCAGTCATCTGAGGTGTATCATAGCCAAGAAATTATCTAGCCGTTTAAATGATTGATGTAGCACACAACGCGTGCTAGCCCAAACAGACAACCAGTGGTTGGATTTTTGACTCATCAATATTTGCAACAGCTTCAGAAAGATGCAGTATAAAACCTCAGCCCGAGATGAGTTTCATCAAAGATGAAACTACTACTCAATACTGCCGTATCATACCTTGCTCTGGGTAGAAACCGCATGGTCGCCAGCCTCGTCGACACCCACCCCAACCAAGACTCCAGATTCGTTGGCAGCGCTGATCTGGGTCGTAGAGAGGACATACTCTTCTTTGTCAATGTGACGGAAGGTAAAGTACTAGATCGAGGTCAGCGGTCTGTTTGACAATGTTGGGGCGCATGTTTGAACGTACAAAGATAACCGTTACGACTCCGCCCACTATGGCCGGGCCTCCAAAGACCCAAACGAGATGAGGGTCTGTAATAGCTGCCGAGGTGGCCAAGTTGACAATGTATGCAATACCGGTATTGAAGAGGTTAATGGCTGACACCAAACCTCTCATGTTGACAGGAGCGCGCGAATACGCGATACCGTATGCTTCCAACTTGTCAGTGCTTCAAAGGGGACGTGGGTTGGATGCCCAATTGCGTACCTGGAACGTTGACGAAGAGTTCTGAAAACCCACCGAGGGCGTACGGGATTGCTTCCCACCACAAGGAGATGGGCGAGACCAATCCATTGTCCACACACTCGGGGTCTGTAGATCCGTACCAGCCGCATGGGTTGGTCTGATACGCCTTATAACACAAGACACAGTACCCAACGCCGGCGAGAGTGCTGAGGCAGAACCCAGTCGTGATACGAGCCACAGGACCGTAGTTTATTCTAGCTTTACGCAGAAAGGGATAGAGTCCGTACTGGCAGCCGAAGCAGTCAGCAAGTTTCACCTGTAGAGCATCGAGAGTCAGGCGCTTACATTGAGTACGGGACCCAGGCAAATGATGCACAGAGAGTTGAAGTTTCCAATTACATCATTGGGGACACCATTACCCATGAGCATAGTACTCAAAAAGTTTGCGGAGCTTCCAACACTGCACCTTATAGTCAGCACCGTACTCATTTGTTTGGTAGACAAGCACATGGTGAGACATACCCATTATCGTTCCAGTATTGAACGGGAAAGAAGCAGAACATGCCGGTTGCCTGCATCGTTCGCTTAACATCCTCGACAAATTCGTCACTGTAGTGTGTCTCTGCAGGCAGTCCCTTCGCGGCGATGACAGAAGGCTTTGCAGCATCCCACCATCCACGTCGGCCAATTCTGAAGATGCCGCCTCGCTTCATGCAGTGTCCCAAGACTCGAAAGGCGTTTGGCAGATCGGAGCCACCGGGCTTTTGCAAGATAAGACGAGGCTTGAGCCACAATAGGATAATGGGCAATGGAATATAAAGTAGGAGAGGGAGCAAGAAGGCCAACCACCAACCCACATATCTCGCGGAGTAAGAGGTGGCAGTCGACATGAACGCGCCAATGTTTATCAGAAGATAGAACCACAACATGACTCTCTCGGTGCTGTGTTCAGGGTCTTGGATGACCCGCTCGCCTGACTTGAGGGTAATAACTTTGGGAACGTGCGTAGTCATCTGGTCGAGGAGAAGGGGCGACACGTTAGGCTTGAACATGGCTGGAACATAAAACTATTAGCGATGGCGACAGTATGGCATGATGTGAAGACGGCATGACGCACCAGCTCCAATTGCAAGAATGTAAACGCCGATAAAGAAGGGAATCTTGGCCGTGCCATTCTCAATGAGGGTCTTGGCACCACCAGCAACGATCAGAACGTGTCCAACGCCGCATACGACGACGCCCCAGAAGATCATGGGGAAGCGGCCAAACCTCGTGTCGGCGAGGTATCCGACCAGAAGCGGAAGACAATAAGCCAGCAAGCTGAAAGACTGGGTGGTGGCGTTCTTTCGAGGGCATTAGTCCAGAACGATTATGCGGAAGGGGACAGGAACGTGCCGCCACTTGCTCGCCCATTCCCAAGGCACCCTGGGTGGCCTGGCTTCCACTCGGCACCGCTCCATAGCCGTTGCCGCCTTTGGGCAGCGGTCGGTTGATGTAGTTGGTCCAGATCTGGGCACATCCTGCCAGAAGCTCAGTGTTTGTTCCCCGAGCAGATTGAGAATTTGCTCCTCACCGTAGTAGGATGCTCGCTCGCAAAACTCGACGGCGCACAAAAGGTAGGCAACGGAAGGCAGCTTGCCGGGGACTCGGCGTAGCGTGGCCAACTCCTGTTCAGTCGGCTTGCCCTCGTAGTCGGTGTTCAAGATGGCCACATCGTGGACCACGGCTCGGGATTCCCCGGGAGACACTTTCTCGCCGGTCGAGTATGCGCCATCATCGGCATCGATTATATCTGCTGCGACTTTGTCCGCTAGGTCAAGTCAGTCGTTGTGCAAAACATTGGAACCGGTCCGCGATGCCACAAACACATGATTACTTTCTCTCGCCGAACCGCATGAGAGATGAGGTACGAAAAGGTCTGTTGCAACAGTTTGGAGCCAGAGGGCAGGACTACTTGTACGCACATACTGTCTAGGTAGTATTAGCTGATGTACGAATTCAAGGCGTGCTTCGAGACCTTACCCACTACCATAAACTCATCAGCTTCGTGCTCCTTCCAAATACGGCAACTGCAGGGCAAGATAGGGAGGGTGGTACGGAACGCTTGTCTGGGCTCAGGCAGGCTTTAAATGGGTGGTGGGGCTGGGCCGCGGACCGCTGACCTGTTTACAGCTCCGGCTCAGATGCTTTGTTTGGAACTTGGGACTCTGTGCCTCTAACTGGGCACGGAGCGTCTTGACAATCGAGGCCACGACGAGGATATATGGATGCGCCATGTGGACACGATACAAGCGAGACCACGAGACGAGTTCACGGATGACGACACGATCCGGGGCAGGCTATCGTGTTGGCCATGTACTACACGAGATGAAACCTATACCTTTTCCTTGGACATGATATCCATCAACAAGTCCAGATCATCAATCTCCCCTTCCAATGCAACCGACGGACCCGGCCGCCGGATAAAGGGCGACTCAACTCGGGCGGGTAGAAGCCTGCGTATTCCCAATCTATAATAGCCGCAATCTTGAGAGTGTCGGGGTTGACAATGACATTGTTTGCAGAGAGGTCGTTGTGGCAGAAGACGAGATCCTGCGTCTCCCGCGGACGCATCCTCCATGGCTTACCCGTCGACTTTCTCATAATGCGCCACGACGGAAGAACCTATAGATGTGTTCGTCCGTCATCTGACATTGCAAATCAGAAGGAGCCTTACTACACCGCCGGGGCCGCCCCAGACGTTGGATTCCAACTTGCTCACGGTTTCCATGTGCGCTAGGAGTTCCTTGGCAACAATCTCCTGCTCCCCGGCATCCAGTTTGTTCATGTTTTGTTCATGCCAACGCCTTGGACGTATTCCGTGATGAGGTAGACGGCGCCATCGTCCTCAAAGCAAGCGTGAAGCTTCGGCAACGGGATGTCCGTGTTCTCGGCAAGAAAGCTGAGACACGCACCCTCGTTCAAGAGACGTTCGGGGTTGAACAATGGCACGGCCATGTAGTGTTGTGCCTCTGCCATTCAGCTGGTCGTAGACTCCGCTTGATCCAGGTCTGCCCGACCCTGTAGTATTTCCTCTCGGGGGTGATGGAAATGCAATGCTCCTCACGCTTTGCGTTTACTTCTTGGTTGGTCGGAGGTGCCATGCTGGAGCAGAGAGAAGCAGAGAGGTGTGTGTGACGGAGAGGGGTCACCTCATCGCCCAATAGGCACATGCCTGCAATATTGAACGGTACCCATGCCAGATATGTAAGCGCAGGCGGCCATCTTGTGCATGTCCCAGGGGGTTATATTTACCGCACAGAGGTTCCTACTTTGATTTAGTGTTATCTTCACTCGTTAGATCAATCCCAGTCCCGAGTGTTCGGGTTTCGGATTACATTACACGGCTTCATACGCATTGTTCCTCCGGAATACAGGGAAGGGCCGTAGTCGACAGAGTTGCCTCGATCGGCATGTTGAATAGAGGGATGGTTTGATAACACTCTTGTTCCTTTTTCCCTTCTGTAGATCGAATAAAATCAGCCTACGCTTCTCGGGCGCCGCGCGGTCAAATCCATCTCAAGGTTGCATCCATGTCCACGCCTTCAGGGGTGGCCTGTTGTTGGGGGTTGCACTGACAGCTCGCATCTCGGCGGCAGCGGGGGTGCAGTTCAGCTGAGCCCCCTCCCCATCTCATCCGACCAAATCGCCAGGTGTACTCATACCCCGTATCTCGTGGCACCTTCGCACCCCAGGTAGCAGTGGAGTGTCTTGGCAAGATTAGTTGCCGTCAATCCCGAGACCAGTAGGGACTTTTGTAGACAGGGTTGCACTCTGCGCGCTCACTGGCCTCGAGGGGCTCAAAAGCGTTCCGAACTTCCCGCCTCGCAAAGCCACGGCTGATGGAGAAGCGGCAAGATGTAACGACGTTACCGTGTCGCAGCCATCTGGAATGCTTGGAGCTGGATTCGAGGCTGCGAGTTCTTCCTCGCCGAAAGAGCATTAACTTGAAGGCGTTGCAGACCTACTGGCCTGCTCCAAGTGTGATAAGAACGATACAAGCTCGCACTTCGCGAAACAATTACAACATCGCTAATTAAGCCCCCCGAGGATTGCTATTTGCAAGATGAAATTATTTGCAGAGACGCTGGACAACGCTAGCCGGAGCACGCCACCAGATCCTCCAGAAATAAGATCTCGAAGGCAACGAAGATATTGGGTTTCACCAGAAATCTGAACGCAAGTACCTTACCCGACTCAAAAGAATGCGAGCTTTCTCTGACGTACGCATTGCGTCGTGGAATACAGCAAAGGTGCAGGTTCACCGGCTGTAGGTACTTGCGCTTGCTGAAATTCAGGCATTGGAAGTTCTTCTGGGCTCGAAGTAGGCAAGTTGAGCAAGCAGACTCGGATGCAAAAGTACCGCTAACGACTTAAATGTGCTTGAAAACTATTATAGGTGAGGGATGCTTCCCGTTGCCTTCAATGCCCCGCTTGACACTAGATTGGGAAGGCGGCTGAGGCGAATACTCCTGATAAGATGGCCACGCTGAAATACACAATTGAAACCACACATGGAACTTTTTGCCCCAAGCGATACAAGCACAATCCACACCCATGCCCTCAGTTAATATGTCCACGACAACCCTTGCCGGTCTGTGAGCGGTACACGGGCAAAAAAGGTGTGTTCTCAAGAAAACACGACCCTTCTGTGCAGGCGTGACGACTCGAACAATAGAACCACAAATTTGAAGGTTGTTGGATCCAAGAACAGAGGCAGTGAGTGGCTCATCACTAAATGCCGTCAAAGCAAAGATCGCAGCATCTACAAACACGTCAGAAATAGTGCTCGGGGTCTTTCCACTAGCCACGAATCTGCAAGCCGTCGAGACTACTACCCATCTACCTTCCGTCGTGAGCGGAGAGTAGCACATCTGCGAGATGTTTCTTTGACTCCTGAACTCGCATAACTTTCTGCCGCGGTGTTAGCAACTATATGCAAGCAACCTCAGATTTGCCGGACGAACCTCTTCAAAGGAGTCTTGCACGAAGAACCGAATAGTCACCACGTCCCGAGTCTGGCCGAGTCGATGGATTCGGGCGAGGGCTTCTTCCTCAAGGCTTGGGTTCCTGGGAACTGTTAGACTGCGGTTGGCACTGGCTTGGAGAACTAACCAATGTGGCTCGATGAGATAGGCTCGCGAGGCGACTGCGAGAGTAAGTCTGGGATAGTGTCAGTACCCAGCACCGGTAGGAGTACGTGGCAGAGTCTGGATTGAATCTGCTGCGAAAAGTTGACGTAGACGCCTGACCTTATCAGCTCAAAGTCTTTGTCGAGAGCCTCGTCGATCGTATCAATAGCCTGGTTCCGGAGCTTGTCGTACATGGCTCTTCCGCCCTGGTGAACTCCACGGGACATTGCAGATCTTGTCGAGGAAGGCAGATGGTTCCTTTTGCTCTGCGGAGGAGGAGACAGGCAGCGAGCCTCCTTAATCTCTTGGCGGCCTCCTCATCCTCTCCTGATTTCCAGAGCTACAAGATATCTGTCTCGAAGCATTTCGGGTCGTCGTAGGGATACACCCGAACGAATTTGAGAAGGGTCTAGAAATTCTAGTATATATACCTAGATTTCCCCTAGATTTCTACCTACTACCCTACGATGAATCTTTAGGGAATCTTTAGGAAGGTACCGAGGATATATTAGGTTTTCCTTAGGTTTTCTTCTATAAGAAGCATGCGCCTAGATCTACTTTTAGGAAAGGGTATTTAATTTTAAAATACCTCTGATATATTTCTTATTACATAGTCTCTATTGCCCGGTACTTGTTCCGCGACCGGGATTCCCTGCGGGCGGTATCCAGTCCGCACGGTAATAAGCCCGTTGCATATCACTGGAGGCGTCAGCGGAGGGGGCCACGCCAGTCACTGCATTGTATTAGTTCGAGTAATGAGAAGCCAGGCGTCATCGTCCACATAACCTCATGTCTCGCGCCAGGTTAAAGACCAAGTGCGTATGTTGCCAATGAGTGCCGCAAGATGTCGCGGCGTTCGTGGTTGGGGTCACCCATGCCGTTCGGCGAGTGACTCACCATGCCGTCTCGCAACAGCCAATGAGGCACCACAACTCCGAGTCGATGCTGGACACGAACGATACGACGGTGGGGTTGGCTTCATGAGGTTAATAGCCTGAACCTCGCCAGGGGTACACGTGATTGTCAATCAACTACAAAACACTCCCTGCCTGCCTCGAAACTCCTCTCTTGGACGAACATCCAGCCATGGCGACAGAACGTTCTCGTCGAGCTTCAACAGTCAACACAAGTGGCTCGCAGCCAAGTGGTCGTCGGGCTTGTCTAGACGTTGTCGCCAGAGATCCACCGCTTCCGTACATCCCGTCGCCCCGGATTTCAATGGTATTGTGGATGTAAGTGTTGGCTTGGTCTGTCTTTATTCTCTATCCCTCAGCCGAATGATGATATTTGATTCACTCGCCGTACCGAACTGTTATGTGGATATTACTCTGTGGGCAATGGTTTCGCCCGTTGTCTGACTGCCTCGTGCATCGCTGCTCGCTGCTCTGGACACATTGGAAGAGTTTGTGCTGACCATGCGCGTCTAGGATGCGGACGCCGGCCGATAGGTCGAATAAAACACCGTTCTTAACACCGATATTGGATGTTCACGTTCGCATTGAAACATGTCTGATGCTCACTCTTCGTAACATAGAGAACGCCTCACACCAAGAGCGCGCAAATGCCCATATCCGCCATGCCATCCCGCCACGTCCACACCTCATCCGGATATTCCCCCCTGTGGGCCCAGCAGCGCCGCAGCACGCGCAGCACCGTCCCGCAGTTCGTGAACCCCGAGCCGGCCTTTTGCAGCACACGCTGCAGCAGCTCCTCGAAGAAGGGCTGCTGGTCCGGCGCCGCCACAGCCCCGGCGACGGAGATGGGCCACGCCAGGCCGCGAACGGACACCCACGGCGGGAGCTTGCGCAGTGCGTCGATGGCTCTCAAAACGGCGTGGTGGATGTCCTTCTCGGAGTAGCTGGTGCCGGGAATGGTGGTGCGAAGCTGGACGAGGGCGGCGGCGGCAAAGACCTTGGTGAGCGCGTGGCTCATGGGCGACGGCTGTTGCTGAGATGTGTCAGCATGCAGCTCTCAAGACGGAGCACATCCGTCACAAACCGTATCAGAATCGAGACCCTCCAGACCATCTTCCAGTCGCCTCTCGATCTCTCTCAGTATTGCGTGATCCGGCTCAGCATCAGGCTCTACCTCCTGAAAGGCGAGCGTCGACAAGTCGCCAATCGCCAGCATGGCCCAGCTCTGGCAGCCCATGACGCGCGACATGTCAATCTCCTCAAGGTCCAGCCACGCCCGGTAGTTCGTCCTCGGCGCGGCGCCTGTCGCGGTGGATGCCAGCACGTCGAGCCAAATGACCTTTGTCACGAGGAACCGCTGCGCCAGGTCGATGCCGTTGAGCAGCGGCTGGTCCATATCCGAGCACCCGCGGGCTATGGTATCGGGCGACATCCTGTTGACAACCAACACGAGCGCAAAGAGATGCGGCTGCCAGTTGGTTGCGCCCCCCTGGAAAAGCTGCATGCCAGCCGTCAGCTCCCGAGCCCAGTCCTCGCGCCGGGGACCCTACCTCGAAGCTGATGAGCGCCGCGCCGCAAGCCAGGAACTCGACCAGCTGCTCGCGGTTCTCGGCGAAGCGGTCCACGTCGCACTCGGAGATGGCCTGCCGCAGGCGCTGCAGCGCGTTGGTGTGGTAGCCGATGAGCTCCGACGCGCGGTTCGCCGACGTGTGCGCGAACTCGGTGTGGTGGTGCAGCGCCGCGAGGGTCAGGACGGCCTGGTGCAGCGGCCCGCGCTTCATCAGCAGCCAGAAGAGCCAGCCGCGGCCGCCGAGGGCGGGCTCGTCCGTGTAGTAGGGATACTGCAGCGGGAAGATGTAGTCGAGATAGTGCACCAGCAGCTGGGCCTCGCGAAAGGCCGTGTCCTGGCTTGGCCCTGTGGCTGCAGGACCGCCCTCGGCGTCTGCGCCACGGCTCTGCGCATCGTCGCGTGCTCGTGCCTCTGTCGGCAGCGATCCCTGGCGGCGGCTTTGGGACAGCTCAGCCTGCTGCTGCTTGCGGGTGCGCCGGAAGTTGTTGTTCACGATGCGCTTGATACGCGCGAGCTCGGCGCGCAGCAGGGCCTTGTCATCCGCCCACTCGGGCTTCTGGCCGTAGCCGGGGCAGGGGAGGGTCCTGTCGCTGCACTCGCGGCAGGCTGGGAGCGCCTCGTCACACTTCCGGTGCCTGATGCGGCACGTCCAGCAGCCATTGGGACTCCGGCTCATCGGTCTGTCTGCGGCGGAGGGCGGTGCGAGGCGCAGGGGTCAGAGGTCGCAGCAGATGCAGTGCGGTGCTACAAAGTACAGAAGCCTTCAAGCGGTGGAGGTTCTCCAATGAGGGACCCATGTCTGTTAGTCAGCGGTAGCTGTCGCCCGCCCGTCACGAGACCATGAAGCATTGGTCTGGACTAAAGACACAGATATGGCAGCGATGATATTTATCAAGTAAAGCCGAGGCAATGAGCGAGCCGTTTCAGCGCACTCTGTTGATGGTCGTTGTGTTGTTGAAGGCCATCCGTGCTGTGATTCGCTCTTGGCGTCGGCGGCTCGACTTTCCTTCCCAGGCGGCGCCTCGAGCTTCCTCCCCAGGGTGGATCTCCTCCACATTCATCATCACGATAATAGTCCGTGGCCCTTGGCTTGAGCTCGACCTCCGGTTGGTCTTCACGACACTCCTTTGCGAGCTACTGGATTGGGCTTACGAGAGATGACGCAGGCATCCGGACATCGGCCTGTGTTGCTTCCTCGACGCCCTTCATGGAAGGTACCCGTGGGTCATGGGAGTGTTGTCTCGTCGACTCGGAATACCCGCGAATCTTGACATGTCGTGTCACCCACCACTCACCACCACGATTCTACACTTAGAGAAACACATTGAGCACCACGACCGCCGCCATGCATCTTCGCAAAGACCACGCAGAGCTCAACATCCCAGCCCTGCGGCAGTTCATCAGGTCCAACCCGCTGGGCCTCATGACCACGGCCATCCCGTCCCCGTCGTCGTCGTTTCCGCTGCTTCAGTCCACGCACATCCCTTTCATACTGGACATCGACGATGAGTCCAGCGAAACCGAGCTCGGCCGCCTGAGGGGTCACATGGCGCGGCAGAACCCCCAGAGCAAGGCCCTCATCGAAGCCCTCAGCGACCCTTCATCACCGTCGCCGGGGAGCAACGTCCTCGAGCAGGACGTGCTCATCGTCTTCACCTCCCCCGTGCAGCACTACATCACCACAAACTTCTACCAAGAGACCATGTCCGGCGACAGGAAGACGGCCCCGACGTGGAACTACTCGGCCGCGCAGGTCTACGGCCGCGCGCGGATCCACTACGACGCCGACGCGCCCGAGACGGCCGACTTCCTGATGAAGCAGCTCGGCGACCTCTCGCGCCTGGGCGAGACGGGCATCATGGGCTACAGCGGCGCCGAAGCGTGGACCGTCGCCGACGCCCCCGACAGCTACGTCGCGCGCTCGCGCAGGCTCATCGTCGGCGTGGAGATTACCATACACCGGCTCGAGGGCAAGGTCAAGATGAGCCAGGAGCTGAAGCCGCGGGACCGCGAGGGCGTGGTTCGCGGGCTCAAGGCGCTGCGGACGGAGACGGCGGACAGGATGGCGGAGCTGGTCGAGGAGCGGGCGGCGCTGAAGCTGTGTCCGAGGATGAGTGCCGTCGAGAGTTGAGATGAGGAATCAGAATTGAACATATCCAAGCACTCGTGTCCCACCGCAGCATGCGGGTGTCGCTTTCAATGTCGTATCCATCGTAGACTCTGATGTTCTCTGTGCAGCATGCGCATTTTGCAGCTCCTCAATTGCTCCGCCTTGCGATGCGGCCCCTGTTGGATCAGATAAGAAACCCCCCCTTGTGGCTTGTCGTAGCCCCGCGCTGCACATGGCGTCAAGATCGGGAATCAGCGGACGCCGATGACGGCCGACCCGGCAAACCCACCGCCGAACCACATGACTTCAATGCTTGTTGACACGAGGTGGGCTGAAAGAGTTAAATAAACGCCAGGTCCGCTGCTTTCCGATCCGTCCTCAAAACCCAAAGTCTAGCCCGAATTTGAACATTTATCAGGTCTGGCACTCGGCTCGGATCAGAACTGGGACCTCCATATTTGTAAAGCCGACCGAGCAACCTCACCTGGGCCACAACCGGACTACGCCAGATCGCCAGATTCAACAACATCGACTTCAACATGGGCGACCTCCAGACTCGGCAGGGCCTGACGGTCGTGCTCAATGCCAAGGTGTATCAGTCATCTACGGATGGGAAAGGGGAAGCAGTCAGCTTCGCTACGACCCTGGTGATCAAGGACGGCGTCATCCAGCACGTGGGCTCAGAGACGGACGAAGCCGTAACCACCGCCAGGGCTACAGGCGCAGAGGTCAAGGACTTGCAGGGACAGACGGTGCTGCCGGGCTTCATCGACGGACACCTGCATCTCCTCCTCGTCGGGCAGTCGCTGAAGAAGGTCAGTCTCGACGCCTGCAAGACCCTCGACGAGATCCGGGCAGAGGTCAAAAAGTACGCAGAGTCGCATCCCGACGTGCCGCGGATATTCTGCCGCGGCTGGACGCACTCCATGACGCCGGGCGGCGTCGACGCCGGCTTGCTCGACGACCTGGATCCGCGGCCCATCTTCATCGACACCAAGGACCTGCACTCGGCCTGGTGCAACACCGCCGGCCTGGACGAGGTGTGCCGCATCATGGACATCTCCGCGGACACGCCAGACCCAGCCGGCGGCACCATCCAGCGCGACGCAGGCGGGAGGCCAAACGGCGTCTTCAACGAGAGCGCCGTGTTCCAGATCATGTGGCCGTTCGTCGCAAGGGTCGCCTCCATGAAGGAGAAGAAGGAGGCCATCCGCGCCGCCTTTACGGCCTTCAACGCCGTCGGGTACACGGGCATGATCGACATGGCCATGGACGACACCATCTGGGAGCCGCTGATTGAGCTGCGCAAGGAAGAGGGACGCCTGCCCGGCATGCGGGTCGCCGCGTACTGGCTCATGAAGCCGGGGGGCTCGCTGGACGAGGTGCTTGCGCAGGTCGACCGAGCGGCCGCCCTCGCCAGGGAGTTCAACGTCGACACCACGCCCGACTGCCGCATCGTCGGCATCAAGGTCATCTGCGACGGCATCATCGACGCCTGCACGGCATCCCTGACGGAGCCCTACTCCAACGGAGAGAACCCCGACTCGATCTGGACAGAAGAGGTGCTCCATCCGCTGGTCGCCAGGGCCCATGCCGCGGGCCTGCAGGTCGCCCTGCACGCCATCGGCGACCGCACCATCGACATGGCCATCGACGTGCTGGAGAAGAACACGGACAGATCGCGGCGCCCGCGCATCGAGCATCTCGAGCTGGCCTCTGCGCACGACGCCGCGCGCCTGGGCAAGCTGGGCATCACCGCGTCCATCCAGCCGGTGCACTCGGACCCGGCCATCCTGCGCGCCTGGCCACGCCTCATCGGCGAGCACCGCTGCAAGCGCGCCTTTGCCTACCGCGAGTTTGCCGACGGCGGCGCGCCGCTCGCCCTCGGATCCGACGCGCCCACGGCGCCGCACCAGCCGCTGCCCAACCTGTACGTCGCGACGACGCGCCGCTCGTACCGCGAGCTGGGGCTCGAGGCCGTCGTCAACCCGGAGCAGGCGCTCACCGTGTGCCAAGCCGTGGCGGGCGCGACGCACGGCTCGGCGTACTCGTGTTTTGCGGACAGCTGGACGGGCAGCTTGCGGCCGGGGCTCAAGGCGGATTTCGTCGTGTGCGATGTAGAGTTGACGCCGGAGGAGCTGGTGAGGGGCGTGGTCAAGGAGACGTGGTTTGAGGGGAAGAGGGTGTATCAGGCACAAGATTCGAAGCAGACGAAATAGATGAAAGATGAAGTAGATGAATGTACTGAGGGTTATGTTGTTGGAGACGGCGAAAAGCGGATTGGACAAGAGGCTGGTGAGCATGGAGTTGCTGGGCGGTGCGGATCAAAGGGACATGTAGGGGATTCCAAATTTTGCATTTATTCAAACGTACTAGAAAATTATATCAATATCAATATGCATAAAAGATCGAATGAGCTAACACTGCTGCATCTCGAGCTTCTCATCGTGATGCTGAGCCAAGGCCTGGACTGCTGGCCGCGACTACCTAAGCGCGGATAAAGGTTCCGCCCCTCCGCTGAAATTTAGCTACCACCAACCTCGAGCTCGTTTCCGCATTCGCAGACTCGCGCCGCAGACCAACATTCACGACGTCCCTTGCCGCTCGCCGATCGCACCACCTGACCATCCCGATCCTCGCCTCCCGCAACCTCAACCGACAATGAGTGGACGCCCTGGAGGCGGCAACCGCCGCGTGCTGCTGCCACCTATGTATGCCGCCCCTCCCCTCGGCGTTGCGACGTGCCCCGCCAACGCTCGAGGTCTGCCGTGGACATTGTGCTGACGGTTTGCGAAGCAACATGATCTTCAAGCTTTTGCAATCCGTGAGTCTGCCGAGTCGCCGATAGCGCGCTGCCTGCGCCCGTATCCGTGGAGTCCGAGAGCGCGACGGAGCGCGTGATGTGCAGATGGAGAGCGGAAACGGCAGCGGGGGTGTCACCGTGTCTGAATACCGGTTTACGTTGCTCTGATGACGCGCAAATCGCTTTTCAGTTACCGGAGAAACGGTCCATGCCTTCACTGCTCTCCCGAAGCGGCAGCGCCACGAAAGCGCTGGTAGAGGTTCATTCGAGACCGTCACCGCGCCGCGACGTTTCCTGGACTCTGCGGGGAGGGCAACTCGCGAGCTTGCTATTCGTTTTCAAGGCTCTGTAGATGTTTACTGACAGGTACAGAACGCCACCGTCAGCGTGTGGCTGTACGAGCAGCTCAACATCCGTATCGAGGGCAGGATTCGGGTTGGTGGCCCTGGCACCCCCGGTGGGAGATTCAGCTGACACGAGTCGCAGGGCTTCGACGAGTTCATGAACCTGGTCATCGATGACGCCTTTGAGGTCGCCCAGGATGCCAACAACAGCGACAGCGGGTCACGGAAACAGCTAGGTACAGATCCTCGCCAGTTTCACGGGTACCCGCACGTGACTAACCTCCCCGCAGGCCAGATTCTGCTCAAGGGCGACAACGTGTCGCTGATTCAGACCCTCAAGTCGTGAGGAGTATCGGACGGTCACAACTCACACAGATCGAGGCCTTCCGCAGCGTAAAGCGCTGCGAGATGCACGTGTACAACGGAGGACAATGGAGGGCACTGCAACTTGCAATGGTTGACGTTCTTGGTACCCATTTGGCGGACGGGCGATGGGAGGCGTTTACTGTGTCACCAGGCGAGGGTGCCTGGTTGTTACGCGGCGTATCCATGCATGATTTCAGTGCACTGCTGGCAATATCCTGACAGCATCGGGATTTGGCTACTTGTAGAGCCAGGTTGACAATTCAGCCGGCTTGTCAAATGGAATTGTTCACAACGAGAGTCCTTGTGGCCGTGACTTGTCCACAGCTCGGAAACCGAGTTGTCTTCAGACTGCGTACTGACCGGGTCCTGTTGGGCTTGACGATGCGTGCACATTGTAATACAGAGTATATAACTGCTGGTTTTAAAAACTCATGTCTTGTCGCGAGCTCCAACAAATATTCAAGAAAACGATAAAAGCTTCCTATGCCTTCATCCTATCGGCAATGGAAGCCGTAAAACATCTTCAACAACACAATGCTCTTGACGTTCAAAGACCGATGTCAATGTACAGGGTAGGCTCACTACCCAGTGGCGCCGTGCCGAGGCTTTGCCGACCCGGGCGAAGCACCGACGCCGCAACCAAATCGCGGAACACCCCCGTCCTCCACAAACCGCACAACCGCGACTCGACTCGACCACCCACGCCAACCCCGGGGGAAGCATGATAACCGCGCGCTGAGATGCGCGAGTTCATGGACTATGTCCACAGCGCGTTCTACGAGGCGACGGGCTGGAGCCGCGACAACACGTACGCCGCGCTCAACGCCACGCCGGATGGTATCGCCCCCGAGCCCCGTTCTCCTGTCGCAACCACGCGCGCGTCGGGTGCTAACTTCCTGTGTGATGTCCAGGGCTGCTAGATTTCCAGACCCCGCGCGGCCTGCGCCTCACGCTCTCCTCGCTCGCGAGCCCCAACTTCGCGACGTCGTACCAGCTCGGGTCCGTGGGCGTCGTCGACGGCTCCATCTCCTACCTCTTCTCGTCGGTGCCGCTGCGCGTCCTGCTGACGCCCCAATCGGAGACGGTGCCGCTGCCGGAGCTCCTGCGGTCGTACCCGCCGCTGTCGCCGCTGCCGCGACGGGGCGGCGCGGCGGCGCGGACGCCGTCGGACACGGACAAGCCGGCGTCGTCGCTGCTGTACGGCCGGCTGTACCTGCCGCAGTCGCAGCTGGAGGCGCTCGTCGTCAAGCGCATATCGCCGGCGCTGCAGGTCCAGTTCAGCGCGGTGTCGGCGCAGCACCTCCGCGACGGCGGGACGGCGTTGGGGCTGGCGCAGTACGACGTCGGCCGGTACGCCTTTGAAGGGCTGGCGTCCTCGGACGGGGGCCTGCTGGGCCTGCGGGGGATATACAACTTTGGAAGCGACGCGGACCCGTCCTCCCCGGCAGCAGGCGCGGACAGCGGCAGCGCCGGGAATGGCGAGCGGGAGCGCGTATACGGGCGCTTCAGCACGGGCGGGGAGATATACTACGGCACGCTGAACAAGTCGGGCGGCATCAGCCTGGGCGGGCGGTTCGCGACGCTGCCCACGCACAAGGGGACGCCGCTGTCGGCCACGCTGACGCTCACCCCGCTGATGGGCAACATCGCCGCGAGCTACGCCGTCGTCGCCGGCAAGCACTGCAGCCTCGCCACGCGGATGGAGTTCAACGTCTTCAGCTACGAGAGCGCGTGGGCCGTCGGGATGGAGCTGTGGAGGAAGCCGTTCCGCCGGCCGGTGCTCGACGACGACGACGGCGCGCGGCGGCCCCGCGAGCGCAGCCTCCAGGCCAAGCTGGAGTGGCGGCTGGACGAGCCGCCGGCCGCACCAGAGCCGGAGACGGAGCCCAGACGGCCGGCGAGGCCGGACGCGGAAGAGTACGCCGGGGTGCTCAAGGCGCGGCTGGACCAGAACCTCAGGATCGGGGTGCTGTGGGAGGGACGGGTCAAGTCGCTGCTCTTCAGCCTCGGGAGCGGCATCGACCTGCGGAAGCTCGACAAGCCGTTCCGGACCCTCGGGCTGGAGATTCAGTTTTCGTCGTGAATTTCTCCCTCATCTGGCCCAGTTTACGAAGGTACATACCGCTCCGTCTCGATCAAACCTCGAGCCAACATATGTAACATGGAAGGAAGGCAACGCTAGACGCGCGCGATGTATCCGCGGGTGGAGACGACAATGCGACGGGGCCAGCGCTGGATCCGCGCGTGGTGACACGATGTGGCCGTTGGGCGTCGGTTTGTGGAGCTTTGCTGGAGGTTGGCAGTTGTAGCCGAGCTGATGCACGCCCCCTCAGCCGGACAATGCGTCACGAGTATTTTACCTTCAGCCGGTGTAGCCCTGTGTGACATTGGGTGTACGGGGTTGAAAAGCCTGCTTTGACGCTCTGCTCCGATGGACTGACAGACGCAGCCGAACGCAGCGTTCCTGCGGGATCTGCGCCGTGTAACCAAACCACGCTGCGCATCGCGGATCGATAAACAGGAGCCCGCCCTGCCCGCGTTGGTCAGGATCCAGGCAGTGCCGCGTATCCGGCCAAGGCTCTTGGCCTCGATCTGGCCGGCTGGGCGATCTGCCTGCCAGCCTGTTGGGCGGCACGAAGAAGAGAGCGAGGGCTCCTGGAGAGGCCGCGAACCTTGATGGACAGCGTTTGCTCCTTCGGGCAGTGGGGGCGGGCCTGTGGCCAATCAGGGGCGCCGTGATAAGCGGGTGGCGGCCGGGTCGAGGCGAAGGTGTGCGACTTGCGATTCTCTCAGAGACGGTGATGGATGGGCCTTTGTTCTGGTAGTCCGTATTGCTGGGAAACGTGGTGTCGAGGAGATTATTCAACGGAACTTCTGGTCTAATTTTGGGGGCGGCGGTCGTGTTGCGTTGTGCAGCGTCTGCTGTCTGACCTCGCCGCAAAGCTTTGCACCGCAGCACGTCGTCCAACGGCCGCAACAGCACGGCCAGGCTACTGCCAATCTACGAGTACTTCCCTAGACCATGAGCCAACGGTCGGCGATCGAGTCATAAGATATACCGCCCCATCGGGCCTGTCCTCTCGTCGGCGTTGGTGGAAGACGTCCGTCTGCCCATCAAGGTTCTCGCCGCGCAGTGAGACGCCTGCGGGGCCGCGACGCACAACGGCAGGCACCGAGACTTCTGCCCTGCTCCCCCCCGTAAAACTTTGTGTCGCGCTCGCTCCTCGATACATCCCTCCCTAGGCCGTCTGCAATCAATTAATCAGTTTCACGGGTGTTTTTTTCTGCTTCAGTACTCGTATATTGCCGGAACCTCGCCGGCGTGGACCTGTCGGGTTTGTAAGACCCGAGGACCCTGCATTTGGACTTGGCGACAGCCGCCGAACGGCTCGCCGTGTACAGACGCCGCCTCGAGCTTCAACCGTCGCCAACAGCGCGAGAGTCGTTGCCCTGAAGCCGTTCCTGAAGCCGTGGCAGAGGACGGTCCCTCGCGCCCTCGAGACGGCTCAGTCTGTCTGTCGAGTCTTGAAAATCATCTGATCTCGTCGAGTCGCCCCGTCACGGCCTGGCATCTTCAGCTGCCCATCAGCTCCGTGCCGTCACCCAGAGTGCGCCTGCGCGATATCGTCAGCCTCCTCACCAACCAGCGAATTGCTGGCCCTGAGCAGACAGCACCTGCGTATCCCGGCATCTCACATCCGAGTTCTCCAGCTGCCAGCCTCGATATCGCCTAGGGCCTTCGGCTGCAGCTGCTCGTCCCTCTCCGGTGGGCCAGACTCCCCTTGTCACCTGTCCATCAGGGTGTTCCAGTGCATTGCCGCCGCCCAGGTCCCGCTGCCTGGTGAATATCACTCGAGGTCGTTGGTCCGGCCGTTTTTGCCTGCTCACTTATAAAGCGAACTGCGAGCACTCCTGCAGCCAAGGGCGACTGCCGGCCTACTTCTTTATCGCCGTCGAGGATCGTGAGCCTGGATTGAGTTGTCGCGGCCGCAGCAGGTCTTTTCTGCGTTGAATCGAGACGTCGCCTTGGTGCACTTTGATGCTCCTGGTCTTCAACCCGCCCAACCAACTCCATCGCTTTTCTCGCTTGCCCCTGGCGGAAGAAGTTATCATGGCGGACGAGGCGGACAACTGCGATGGCCAGCCCGTCGAGCTCGGGAGACGCGGCCTCCGCATCGGCGCCATCTTCATCATCCTGGTGGCGTCGCTCATCGGCGCCCTGACGCCCGTCTTGCTCCAGCGCCAGACCAAGATGCACGTCCCCAAGTTCACCTTTTTCGTCTGCAAGTACGTCGGTACCGGCGTCATCATCGCAACCGCCTGGATGCACCTGTTGGATCCCGCGGTTGACCAGCTCGGCGACGCCTGCGTCGCGCAGAAATGGCCGAGCATGGGCGAGTACCCCTGGGCGCTGTGCATTGCGCTCATGACCATCATGGTCATGTTCTTCGTCGAGTTGATGGCCTCGAGGGCCGACGACGACGACGCCCACAGCCACGGCACCGGCACCGACTCCGACACGGACCCGACAAACGAGGTCCTGGCGCTTAAGAAGCAATCCAACAATAAGAACATTGCGTCGCAATCACAGCCCTGCCCCCACGTCGACGACATCGAGAGCGGACGGGGCACGTCGATCCCGGGACCCCCAGACGACGTCAGCTACCCGCCCGGCGGAGAGGACCACCTGGCGCATCGCCATGAGCACAAGGAGGACAGCCACCACGGCATTGGCGGCCAGCTGACGGCCATCTTCATCCTCGAGTTCGGTGTCGTGTTCCACAGCGTCTTCATCGGGCTGACCCTGGGCACCACGGGACTGGACGAGCTCGTCATCCTCCTCATCGTCCTCGTCTTCCACCAGATGTTCGAGGGCCTGGGTCTGGGAGCCCGACTCGCCGTCGCGCCGTGGCCCAAGGGCAAGGAATGGGTGCCGTACGCCCTGGCCTTGGGATTCGCCCTGTCGACGCCCGTCGGCATCGCTGCCGGCATTGGTGCTAAGCCCACCAATGCCGCCACGCAGAAACTCGTCAACGGCATCTTCGACTCCATCAGCGCCGGCATCCTCATGTACACCGGCCTGGTCGAGCTGCTGGCCCACGAGTTCATGTTCAACCCCCACATGCGGAAGGCGCCGTTGAAGATCCAACTCTTCGCCTTTGGATGCGTGTCATTCGGCGTAACAGTGATGGCCTTGTTGGCTAAGTGGGCATGAGGCGTTACAGTTGCCGGGCATGGATGATTGGGAAACGATAATCTGGATGACGATGGATGGGTCACTTGGAAAATGGGCTCCGGAGTCTGTATTTGTGCATAAGCTGAACATAGAAGCGCACAGCGCATGCGTACCGTTAATTGCTAGAGCTGGCGGGTTCCGCCGAACATGATATGGATTCCACCTCTGGTGACGATAGACGGTCGAAGACAGGTCATTTCTCACGTTCCTTGTGATGTGCAGGAGTGCCGTTCAAGGGTTTGGCGGGCCCACGTCACGGGTGACGCCCATGGTGAAGCAGGTTTCAATCTGCGATGGAAATGAGCTTGCCGTGAGTCCTGTTCAACATGCATTGAACGTCGTCGATAATGAGCTGATGTATTAGTCATCAACACAAATGGGAGTCCAGGTGGGCCCCGACGGGGCAGACGTCCGTGTCAGCACCCAATTGCACGGCGAGTTGACATGGTCCTTAGTCACCACCCTCTAGGGCCACAAACCCTAGCCGCAAAAAGTTCACCACCAGGCGCATCCAACTTCACATCACGACTCTGCTGGGAACCTCACGCTCCGACAATCATCCACCAACGCACCACCTCTCCAACCCCCCCAACACCGCAAAAATGGCCGGCGGAATCACTGTGCGCGACGTCGATGTAGGTCCTCCCTGAATGAACATGACGAGGCAGCCAGGCGCACGCCGCCGCTGCGGGAAAAACCCCTTCTCGACGACACACCCTCGACGACTTGGCGAATCTACCCCATGAGAAGACGCTTCAGATGCTGCGAAATGGCGGCGCGCGCGCCCGCGGCGGCCGCTTCATTGGCGGCACACGGGCACAAACAATTGGGATTTGAGGAGCAGGCGCGAGGGAGTCGAAAGACTTCTGAAGACGGAATATGCTAATGGGTTTGTGTTGCCAGGCGCAAAAGTTCATCATTGCGTATGCCGCCTTCTTGAAGCGTCAGGGCAAGCTGCCCATCCCTGGTGAGTCCCCTCGCGACAGCGACGGCCGAGCGGTGAGGTGCTGACGGCCGCAGGTTGGGTCGACACCGTCAAGACGGGCCCCTCCAAGGAGCTGCCCCCCCAGGACATTGACTGGTTCTACGTCCGCGCCGCCTCGGTGGCCCGCCACGTCTACCTCCGCAAGACGGTCGGCGTCGGCCGTCTCCGCAAGGTCCACGGCTCCGCCAAGAACCGCGGCAGCCGCCCGTCGCACCACGTCGACGCCTCCGGCTCCGTCGACCGCAAGGTCATGCAGGCTCTCGAGAAGATTGGCGTCCTGGAGCAGGACGAGGACAAGGGTGGCCGCCGCATCACCCAGGCCGGCCAGCGTGATTTGGACCGTATCGCCCAGACCACGGCCGAGGCCGAGGAGGAGGACGAGGACGAGGAGTAGGGCAGCGTGTCAAAAAGCAACCTCTGATGGGACGGCATGGAATTGGGCGTACGGTCTTGGGTTTTCGAGATGTATGAATGAGATATCCCGGTTGGGTCATTCGGTTCACTCAACGAGCCCGTCCAAGTATCGATTCCGTGATGCTTTCTGATGTGCAAGTCGTAGCATGGTGTGCCGTACCTGTCTGTGAGCCTGGAGTTGATTGTTGACTGTTGACCCAATGCCGAGTACTGCCTAGGGACCCAAATGCCCCGAGGAGTGCCAGCTGGCGCTGCTCGGCCTCGTGGACATGACTCGGCTCGCAAAGGTAGCTGAAGCAGTTCCACTTCCTGTTCCCGGTTGCCTCTAATAAACACGCTCTGTTTGCCCTCTAGGAATTGCCTTGCCAGCTGCAACCCCGACAGCCCTCACACCTGCCAGAGCCACATGTCGAACCCTTTACGCCTGCGCGATGCGAATATAACTTTGCTTCAGCAGCCTAGGTGTTCACCCTGTGGCAGTTTCGACCCCAGGGCTGCGGTCCGTGCTGTTGGCTCGTTCGGCTTGGCGGCTCGTTTGACCCTCTCGAATATTCGCTGGCTACGCTCCCTTGCTGGTAGCTTCCATTGCTGGCTTGCCAACTTGTCTGGATCGGCCTGCCTCGCGGGGTTTCCCTCGCCTGCTCGATGAGTCGGTGTCAGTAGACACGGGCCTTTGTGTGAGGAGTGCGGTCGAGGCAGCCGGGGGACTTTCTTCGTTGCGTTTGTTGCGTTCGCAATTCGTTCGTGCGGTCCTCACACGTTCGCACGCTCGCTGCAGTTGTATCCACGTTGCGATTATCTTTCCAGACTACCCCGGTGAAGCAGCCCTGTGAGTGCAGTCCCCTCGAGAGCGTGATGGGCAAGCAGCTAACACCAGTGCAGCGCGACGGCGATGACCATGGCCCCCCACTCGGACCCCGATCCCCACAACTCGGCCCCGACGTCTCCACACGCACCGGCGCCCCCGCCCTCCGTCCAGCGCCTGCCCGTCTTCGACGCGCGGTTCCGCGCCCCGTCGCCGTCGTTTTACTTCCACCACGTCGTGGACCCCGTCGCCGCCACGCTGGACGTGCAGGTCCTCGGGCCGGACCTGCGCTTCACGTTCACGCACTCGCGCGCCCTGGCGCAGGGCCTCTCGCCGTCGCAGCTGGCGGCCGGCCTGGAGCGCAAGACGGCCGGCTTCGTCAGCCTGCTGAGGCCGCCGCGGAGGCCGGGGGCGGAGCGCCTCGTGCTGGCCTGGGCCGAGAGCGGCCACGGCGCCGGGCGAGCGGGCGATGTGCTCGACGCCGGGGGCGGCGCGCTGGCCAACGCGCTGTGGACGCGGCGCGCGGTGCGCATGGGCGCCCTGCTGGGCATCAAGATGGACCGGCCGTTCGACAAGATGGGCGCGCGGGGCCCGACGCGCGACGACCTCAGGGGGGTCTTCCTCGGGTCCCACGTCGAGGTCAAGCTGGCCGTGCACGCCGTGTACGTGCTGCTCGCGGCGTTCAAGATCCCGCAGCGGCGGCTGCGCCACGCGCGCTGGCGGGACGGCTCGCGCCCGCGCTTCGAGATCTGCTTCTCGCGGCGGGACTGCGCGCCGTGCGGCGCCTTTGTGCGCAAGCTCGCGGCGCTGACGGGCGTGGAGATGGGCCTCGTGTGGCGGGAGCGGCTCGCGCGCGTCGCGTACCCCAAGCAGCGCGGCGTGGCGGACGCGCGCGCGCGGCCCGGCGAGGACGACGACGGGTGCGAGGACGAGATGGAGGTGGAGATCGAGAGCGGCTCGGACGACGACGACGAGGTGCAGGCCCTCGACACGGTCGACCTGACGGCCCCGTCGCAGCCAGACGTCGACCTTACGCGGGACACGACGCCCCCGGCGACGCCGCCCGCGGACGAGGGACGAGAAGCGCCCGAGGAACAAGACGAACCCGCAGACGAGCGCGCCGCCGCCGCCGTGGACGCCTACATCGACGGCCTGGCATATTGTGTCGGCCAGTCGCCGCCCGCGCGCGCGCACGCCGCCGCCGCCGTCGTGGACCTCGCGCGCCGCATGCGCCGCCGGG